>CM050168.1:160282546-160353338 GCA_027410445.1 Discoglossus pictus
ATAATATATATAATATACATACATATAATATATAATTATACATACATATATAATATATATATACATACATATATATATATATTATACATACATATATATATATATATTATACATACAATATAAATATATATTATACATACATATATATAATTATACATACATATATATATATATATTATACATACATATATATATATATTATACATACATATATATATATATAACATACATATATATATATATATACATACATATAATATATTTATATATATATATATACACACACACACACACACACACACACACACACACACACACACACATTACCCCCCTGACTTTTTACCTATTTTGTTACATTACAGCCATAAGTTCAATGTTTTGTTCATCTGAATTTTATGTGATGGATCAGAACACAATAGTCTAAGATGGTGAAGTGAAATGAGAAAAATATATACATAAAACTATTTTTTAGAAATAGAAAACAGAAAATTGGCATGTGCGTATGTATTCACCACCTTTGTTATGAGGCAAATAAAAAGCTCTGGTGCAACCAATTACCTTCAGAAGTCACTTATGAAATGATGTCTACCTGTGTGCAATCTAAGTGTCACATGATCTGTCATTACATATACCTTTTTTGAAAGGCCCCTAACCAAACACTACCATGAAGACCAAGGAACTCTCCAAACAAGTAAGGGACAATGTTGTTGAGAAGTCAGGATTAGGTTATGAAAAAATATCCCAATATTTGATGCTCCCTAGGAGCACCATCAAATCTATCATAACCAAATGGAAAGAACATGGCACAAAACCAAACCTGCCCAGAGACGGCCGCCCACCAAAACTCAAGGACCGGGCAAGGAGGGCATTAATCAGAGAGGCAGTACAGAGACCTAAGGTAACCCTGGAGGAGCTGCAGAGTTCCACAGCAGAGACTGGAGTATCTGTACACAGGATGACAATAAGCCGTACGCTCCATAGAGTTGGGCTTTATGGCAGATTGGCCAGAAAAAAGCCATTACTTTCAGCAAAAAACAAAAAATGGCACGTTTTGAGTTTGTGAAAAGGCATGTGGGAGACTCCCAAAATGTATAGAGGAAGGTACTCTAGTCTGAGGAGACCAAAATTGAACTTTTCGGCAATCAAAGAAAACGCTATGTCTGGCACAAACCCAACACATCACACAAAAAACACCATCCCCACAGTGAAACATGGTGGTGGCAGCATCATGCTGTGGGGATGTTTTTCAGCAGCCGGGACTGGGAAATTGGTCAGAGTTGAGGAAAAGATGGATGGTGCTAAATACAGGGATATTCTTGAGCAAAACCTGTACCATTCGGTGCATGATTTAAAGGCTAGGATGGAGGTTCCCCCTTCCAGCAGGACAATGACCCCAAACACACTGCTAAAGTGGTTTAAGGGGAAACATGTAAACGTGTTGGAATGGCCTAGTCAAAGCCCAGACCTCAATCAAATAGAAAATCTGTGGTCAGACTTAAAGATTGCTGTTCACAAGCGTAAACTATCCAACTAGAAGGAGCTGGAGAAGTTTTGCACGGAGGAATGGACAAAAATCCCAATGGTAAGATGTGGCAAGCTCATAGAGACTTATCCAAAGTGACTTGGAGCTGTGATTGCTGCAAAAGGTGGCTCTACAAAGTATTGACTTTAGGGGGGTAAATAGTTATGCACATTTAAATTTTCTGTTATTTTGTCCTATTTGTTGTGGGCATGTTCTGTAAAATTAAATGATGCAAATCCTCAAACAATCCATGTTTAATGCCAGGTTGTGAGGCAACAAAACACAAAAAAATGTCAAGGGGGTGAATACTTTTGGAAGGCACTGTATATACAGTAGATATAAAAAGTCTACACACCCCTGTTAAAATTTCAGGTTTCTGTGCTGTAAAAAATTAGGCAAAGATAAATCGTTTCAGAACTTTTTCCACCTTTAATGTGACCTATAAACTGTACAACTCAATTGAAAAACAAACTGAAATCTTTTAGATGGAGGGAATAAAAATGTAAAAATAAAATAATATGGTTGCATAAGTATGCACACCCTTAAAATCAAAAGGTGCTTCAACAAAGTATTAGTTTATTACAGCACTCAGTCTTTTTGGGTATGAGTCTATCAGCATGGCACATTTTGACTTGGCAAGATTGCCCACTCTTCTTTGCAAAAACACTCCAAATCTGTCAGATTGCGAGGGCATCTCCTGGGCACAGCCCTCTTCAGATCACCCCACAGATTTTCAAATCGGATTCAGGTCTGGGCTCTGGCTGGGCCATTCCAAAACTTGAATCTTCTTCTGGTGAAGCCATTCTTTTGTTGATTTGGATGTATGCTTTGGGTCGTTGTCATGCTGAAAGATGAAGTTTCTCTTCATGTTCAGCTTTCTAGCAGAAGCCTGAAGGTTTTGTGCCAATATTGACTGGTATTTGGAACTGAAAAATAATTCCCTCTATCTTAACTAAGGTTCCAGCTGAAGAAAAACAGCCCCACAGCATGATGCTGCCACCACCATGCTTCACTGTGGGTATGGTGTTCTTTTGGTGATGTGCCGTGTTGTTTTTGCGCCAAACATATCTTTTGGAATAATGGCCAAAAAGTTCAACCATAACACCTTTTCCCACATGCTTTTGGGAGACTTCAGATGTGTTTTTGCAAAATGTAGCCTGGCTTGGATGTTTTTCTTTGGAAGAAAAGGCTTTCGTCTTGCCACTCTACCCCATAGCCCAGACATATGAGGAGATTGTTGTCACATGTACCACACAGCCAGTACTTGCAAGATATTCCTGCAGCTCCTTTAATGTTGCTGTAGGCCTCTTGGTAGCCTCCCAGACCAGTTTTCTTCTTGTCTTTTCATCAATTTTGGAGGGAGCTCCAGTTCTTGGTAATGTTGTGCCATATTTTCTCCACTTGATGATGACTGTCTTCACTGTGTTCCATGGTATATCTAATGCCTTGGAAATTCTTTTTTACCCTTCTCCTGACTGATACCTTTTTACAATGAGATCCCTCTAAAGCTTTGGAAGCTCTCTGTGGTCCATGGCTTTTGCTATGGGATGAGACTAAGAACATTTCAGGACAGACCAACTAGAGCAGCTGAACTTTATTTGGGGTTAATCAGAGACACTTTAAATGATGGCAGGTGTATGCTGACTCCTATTTAACATGATTTGGAATGTGATTGCTTAATTCTGAACACAGCTATCCAACCACATTATTTTTCTTGTTTTTTCTTCCCGCCACCTAAGAGATTTCAGTTTGTTTTTCAATTGAGTTGTACAGTTTATAGGTCGCATTAAAGGTGAAAAAAGTTCTGAAACTATTTATCTTTGTCTCATTTTTCTACAGCACAGAAACCTGACATTTTAACAGGGGTGTGTAGACTTTTTATATCGTGTGTGTGTATATATATATATATATGAAGAAATTTATATTTATACTGCAATATTCTGTCTCTTACACACACCTATATGTATGAGTGTATAGTGTATTAGTGTAACTTTGTATACACTTACTGTCTATTATAAAGTCACAAGTCATCCCCTATAAAACGCTCTTTGATCCGGCACCCCCCGGGGTCTCTCTCAGTTTTGTCAGGTGGAACCCTTTTCCTGCAGTGTAACTTTGCATTTTTTAAATAAAAAAAACCCAACAAAGTTTATATTTTTAAGATTCTTGTCCACTCAACCAGACAGAGAAGCCTACCTCAAGAAGACAAACATTACATAATTGGATATCATACAAAATATTTCACATGCTGCTATTGTTGCAACTTTGAAACAAATGAACCCCCAGCAAGTCTAGTTCTTCGCCAAAGCAGAATATAAACTTGGACTTTATGTAGATCTGCAAAGTCCTGCTAGATTTCAGCTGGTCTCTTATCTATAATTTATATGAGTAGAGTGCTCCTGTGATTATTTTATTCATAACTTATTTGTAATGCACCAACATATTCTGTAGCGCTATACAGAGGATAAGAACAAGGAATAATACAATGTTAAACTGCAGAAAATGCAAGGCCAGTTTCGAGCTAAGAATCTTATATTATACAATGTGAAAAGGGACATGGTGCACATATTTGTCTGATGTATATAAAATGTGGGAGCTGCAGCCAAGTGAGAGTTAATGACTTCTCCTTGGAGCTCCATAACTCAGGTTGTGCAGAACCGGGATAAACACTATTTACAGTCTGTCAGGAGGAGGTCATAACATGGTTCAAAAGAAGTTTGTTGACGGATTAAAACATTAATTGTAAACCGATGCAAAACTAAAAAAAAGAAAAAAAGAAATCAAGGTCACCAGTTATGTTGTTTATTTAAGGGACCCTGCCGATAATGTGCAAAAAAAATGAGTGCTCGCATATCCAATGTGGTCTTATAAGACCCTCACCATATCTGTTAGATTATACTTCTTGTCAAGTAGGTGGGATTCAGGCACATAAAATAACAATGAATATCTGATATAATAGAGAGACAAGCGAGTCTGTTTATCAGCCCTTCAAACAGGAATTAGTATTGACAGTTGAAACAAACGACCATTGCGGTCAAATATTTAACACATACCATTTTGAAGAACTACCCTTGAAAATAAACATTTTTATTATAAAAAATACAGAATTGTAATTATTACCATTTATATGGCGAGAGGCGGCAGTGCTTTTATCATGACTAATGGAAAGTTCAGTTTACATTGACACATCTTAATGAGTCAGAAGCTACAATACAGTAAAGAAAAGGACAGTCTGTCTGTCTATAGCAGTGTATAAGTGTTATTAAAATAAATTCAGTATTTTTTCTTTAAACTACAATACATTGCCCTTTATTGATTCTATTTCTTCAAACATCCATTACTACAGCTGAACATGGCCGTAAAGAACTAAAGACACAGAGTATCATTGCTGGAGTTACCTGGATGTCTTTGGCGATCTTGGCCCAGTCATCAGTCGTCATGTTACAGGAATCTAGAAGAGGAGAATACTCCAAGATGGTGTAAACGATCCGCTTGTTTTGTTTACAAAGACTGCAGAAAAAAAGAGTAATGGAGAGCAAATAAACAGACGCATTGAGGCACTGCGCACAGACATTTCTAGATAATTCTACACCAACAAGTTACGGTACATTGTAAGTTATTTATAATGCAACATCAATATATATCTTAATACAAAAATATTAATTAATTAATTCAATAATTATTAACCAGCAAAAGTTTAAGATAAATGCTTTAACTGGAAAAAAATAATAATTTTGAGGCCTCAGCTGCTTGTTGGAGGTGTGTAGAATACTTTGGCTGCATGTGTGGGAAGGGTGGTTACATTTATGGAGGACAGGGCTTGCATTTACTGTTGCAAGACGTCTGCTTCAAAGCATGTGCAAAGGAAGGGGTGGGTATCTAATTTTAAAACGTTTCAATCATTATTAAGGTGCCATCCCATCTAACCCTCCAGTGTGCAGTAAATTACATCCCCAGACTCAAAGTTTTCAGACTCAAAATGATTGAGTTACTGATTGATCCAACTATACCCAAAGGATATCCTGAAACTCCAGAGTGATACTGGCTCTTGAAGACTGGAGCTGGACAAGCATGATTTAAACAACACTAAAAAGGCCACTTATTTTGTGGCAAATGAAAACACATATATATGCATGCCTCTTGCAAATTATTTTGATAGAGGAGTTATCATCTCATCACTAAATCACAACCATCACATATAGTTGTGAGCGTACGAGTTGTTGCTAATGCTGCGGGCTCGCGTAGCGAGGGCACTGGCCGAGGGTCTCAGTTGCTGGCATGGAGCGCCGAAGGCGCTCCATGCCAGCACCTGAGGACCTCGCAAAGCGAGGGCCGCAGTTGCTTGCATGGAGCGCCGAAGGCGCTCCATGCCAGCAACTGCAACCCTCGCAAACTTCACGTCGCAACCCAAAGAGCACGACACACACATTACGACACTCGCAAACAACATACGACACACGTTCACACACACACACACACACACACACATTATGGCCTCGCAACACTCGGACGCAACTAGCGAACATTACAAAATGTAAAACACAATACATACACACAGCACATACATAAAAACCTTACCTACACCAAGAGGGAGCACCCAGGACCTCAAAAATGCAACTTAGACCTTCATTTTACTCGAAATAAAAGAGTTTAGAGACTAAAAAAAAAAATCTAAGCGAGAGAAAAAATGGCCGCCGAACAAAACAAAAACGAGGCTACAGCACTCTAAACTCGCAAAACACCACAACAAACTCGCAAAACACCACAAGAAACTCGCAAAACACCACAAGAAACTCGCAAAACACCACAAGAAACTCGCAAAACACCACAAACCACCTACGGATCTTCATACCACACAGTGCACACATTCAGCATGCTTACACAGCAGCTCCACACCACTAATGCTGCAGCAACATCAACACAGATTGCCAGCTCTTCATCACAATGCTTCAAAATAGGTACAGTATATTCATTTAGTAATGTATTACATATTTCATTATTATACACCAAACAGCATTAGCTACCTTACAATTTCATTGCCGTCATTTTTTGACAGGCAATTCGCTAGTTAATAATTAAAACGGATTTGCCATAGTGCCGCGTTTGTACATAGGTTTTTTTTTGCCACATATACCCTCTGTAGAAAGGTTGAGTTATGGTTACCAGTATTGTGCTTAGTGTACAACTTGTGAGTCCTGTTATAGAAATCCTTAATAGCCAGAATATCAACGTAGGAGTCCAAGTGATTGGACCCCAAGGATACTACCACCATTGTCTTTATTATGTTGAATATAACTGAAAAATAAATGCAGCAGCAAAATATGTAGGACTGACTGCACCAGCTGGTGCACAGTATACAAGTGAAACCATCTCTAACAAAAACAGGAGGGTGGGGAGTGGGTGCATCTGGGAGTTGGGAGCTGTAGAGTAGTACTCAGGGATGATGCTCTGCGGGAGAGGGTCTGGTGTGCACTGGGGTGTATCGACAATATCCGACACTAGAAAGTGATGCAAATGTTACTCTATAGATCCCTAGTCAGACTTCATTTACAGAATGCAGAGAAGCATGTGGCTGTTTCAACTGAAATGTAGCAATACGAATGGAAATATCATCAATCTACAATGCATCTGTCTTTTTGATAAATCAGTACACTTAAACAGCTCAAACAAGGTGATGGCTGTTCCAAGTAAATAGTAAAGGTATATGTAGAATTTAATTAACTAAAAGTTTTATTCTCTAATTTCTTAAAATAGTGTTTGTCCAACAAAAAAAGTCAACTTCTTAAAAGAAAAAAATGTAACATGTGTAAATTGAAATTCACTAATTGGAAAATAGCTTTGAATTTATTATCGTTAATTTGTAACGCGCCAACATATTTACTAAATGCTGGCTGTCAGTCTGCTCCGTATTTCCTCCTGGAGTGGTCTTGTTTTCTAATTACACTCATTAAAGCATTAATTGCTGGCTGTTCACAGACATCTGAGAAATCGCCTGCAAAGGTAAATTATTAATCAGGGAGCCATCCATCAGTATTAAGGCTAATTAGGTAATGATAAGATGGCCAGCCTGTGTAAGAATCTGTTGCATTAAGTGACAGCCAACATGGAGTAAATTTGATGACATGGATGCCTCTAGGTTATCACTTTTAAGTGTTCATATTTTCATAAATACTCACGGAAGCACCAGGGTATTTTCCGGGAATTCATGGAAATCGTAGAGCTTGGTCTGTTGGGCGTAGACCTCATCATGGAGGATCGGAAGTTTCTTCAGAGCCTTTGCAAACGCATTGGCCTGAGGAGCGAGCACTGCAGGACACAAGAAAGGAAGACAGTCACTAAACACCCTACGCTAATACATCATCGTACAGGTTACTCATCAAACAGATCTTCATTCATCCCGCTATGGAAGCATTTGGACAGAAGACTATTCATTATATCCTGGACTGGGAGGTTGGTGTTGACCCCCCTGTCTCGTTGGAAAATGTGAGGAAAAATTGGATTTTTGTCAAAATACTTAATTGGGAAAAAGTTAATTTAAAAATGACTCTGTCACCCCAACCAGGTATTGATCACATTTTAAAGAGTATTAAAACTGTCTTTACATGGTACTAGCAGTTTTTCTGTACAGTAAATAATTTCCGAAATATTTAGAACTGATTTTGCGGCTCAGTATGCGGCTCAGAGTGCTAGATAAGGGTGTGAGAGGGGTCGAACCCACCAGATAGCACTACAGCTCTACTACTACACAGACAAACAGACTGTATTCCCAATTACCACATCAAAGCAGCAAATTAATAGGTGCAGGATGCTGATTTGCATATAAATACAGCAACAAAAAAAAAACTAGATTTTTGGGGTGACATAGTCCTTCTAAACGCAACCTTGTTGATGCCAGTTATATTCGTGTTTTATCCAAAGAGTTAATTTTAAAGCAAAGGCCGACAAATCCCATACGCCACTGCTGCTAAACGTGTTCCCGAAAGGCCCCTAAATGTGTATTTATTATACGTATATTAACATATATAATCTATACATTGAACATTGTTTCTAGAATAAACTGCAATATAAAAATAAAGTATTTCACTTTTCTAGTTGGAACATTGTTTCTTTAGATGAGTTACAGGTAGCAACTAATGTATCTAGTGGTTTATCAACATTTCATTGAGAAATTATAAGACCAGACACGTTTGTCATCCTGCAATATAACTATAGGGTTTCTTTGTAACATACAATTAAGGAATATTGTTAGTTTATTGAAACTAAGGTATTGGCTAACATACAGTCTGAGTATCATGCAAGATTAATGATTCAAATATGAGAATTAGTAATTATTTTTTGTTTTCTCCAGGACCTCATTATTTTTATAACTTTTAAATGTTTAATATATTTTATGTGCAATCACAATAAAACTATGTTTTAATTATATTGTCTCGGTCATGATTTAATTAAGGACTCATATTGCCAGTAATTTATGAATATGACCAAGGGAGCATGACATTGTTACATTGGGATTATGTGTTATTGTGTGGTTATATGTTGCCTGTACATGGTTATTATGTATCCTAGTTATTATATATTATAAAAAGAGGGAAAATGTTATATAGAACATATGTGGAATTGGTAAAAATGCTCTGCATAGACATTAGCTGCAGATCATTGCACACTCACATACAGACCTTGGGTCAAGACAGATGTATGAACTTCAAGTAGTCCTAAACAAACACTTGAGCTTAACATAAAGGTGTTTTCACTGGCCAGCTATAGATACCTGGTGAATTTGATCTAAAGAGCTTTGATAGCCCAAGGTTGCAAGCCAGATGGGCTGACATCACACATACACAAATGTACACATGGGTGTGGTATTGGAGAGTATAAATATGTTGTTTTGATCATTCAATAAAGGTTGAGAGATAGTTTTCACATATACAAGGTGTGAGACTATTTCTGTGTGTTGTATCCTGACTTGGGGAGTGGTCTTTCCATGGGCCACTACTAGCCTGTATGCATTATTCTTCCTGTACCCTTTGGGCCTTGCTCTCTTCAGAAGCCATCTTTTGTGCCACAGAGAACAGGAACTACACGATTCTGCTGGGGTAGGATTGAACTAGGTTCATATCAAGCCCCCTTGAAGCAGATCGTGACAGTCTCCTCCACTGAATGTCCCATATTGAACATAGTGTGACAGTGGTGCTAGAGTGAGCCTTTTCTTTGGTTCACAACAATTTTTTGACTGGCTCCTAAATTTCAGATCTATTTAAAAATAATCTGGTTTATGATCAGCTCGAATAGTGCAACTTTGTAGGAGCAAGTAATTGGCTCCTTTATCATGCTGTTGGCACCTAATGTAAAGATTATATTAAAGAGACAGGAAAGCCATTTATCTTTATTTTAAGATGCATTTAAAACAGGAAGTTTAATTACAAAAAATGTATAAAATTCTAGCTTTAGAAAAGGTGAAAACCTAAACTATTAATCCAAAAAACAATGTATGGGGGTGCCGACCTCCTACTGACAGACTTCAATTAATGTGTGCGAACACTGCACCAACTGAGTTATGGAACTACATGGAGAAATCAATTAGTCCCGCCTTCTAGGTTGACAGAGGCAAGTCCTGATAGTGCTGCATATCTGCATTTCCACAGAAGTATCTGATTTTAGTAGCCTTTGCAGCACCCGTTTGTACAAAAAAACATTTGGTAATGTTTAAATGTTGTTCTTTTAAATTAAAGCGGTGCAAATACATACAATTCTAAATTCCCATTGTGCTCAGGTGGAATGTTTTCATTATTTCTGAATTTGATATTAATTATTTGTAGGTGATGTAGATATGTTGTTAGGTCACATGAGTTCAGTGTGACAATATATCCAATACTGGATACATTTGGAGTCTCACACATTTATACTTAATAAATGTAATGTTTTTCCCAAACTACATGGGTTCTCTCTAGCACTGAAATGGTCCCAGTGTGGAGATTGTAAACCCTGACCTCTAACCAGCTCGAGGGACATGAAACACTGGACAAGGGTTACACCACCAGATGGTTTTCCCTAAAGCTGTAAAGAGAACATTTTCATGCTGTAGGTGGTTTAAAAAGAATGTCTCAGAGTGACACAGCTGTCCTCACATTGTTGAAACTCACGAATAACCTCCTTGTTTTTCATCATAAATATCAGATTGGTAAAAAATAATTACAATTCAATTGCCTACCTCAAAGCGATAAAAAAAAAAAAAAAAAATAGATATCTAGACATGACTGTCACTATTTTTATAGCTTTTATGATTTTAATTAGTTAAGATCCATATAAACAACAGTTGAATCTATTATTATTAGAAAAAAGTTAGTCTTTTTTGAGAAAGCCTTAACTGAAGACTGTGGGTTTTCATTTAATATCAAAATAGGAAAATAAGAGAATGTCTGATTTAATCCAAAATGTAAAAAATAATAGCTTTATAGTACAATATATATTATGAAAGCTGGGCCGTTCAATAATGAGAAGAAAGAAAGAAGCCCATGCGAAACACATGCAAGGCGGATGATTTCTGGTTTTAGGGAGGCTCCAAGATTAGTTGCACAGCCAGGCAGGCGTTCTTGTAGTTATATTAATCAAACTGAATATAATCCTGAGTAGTGGGCTGGGAAAAATACTAAAAATCAAGGGCAACAGAAATAACTTGTTTAAATTGACCAGGGTATAATAGAATATTAGGAACCATTAGGACACTATCTAATAAATGATCATTTGTTTGCTTGTTGTGAAAATATAAAGACCTGGATAACTTTAGCAGCTGATAAAATAAACATTGTATAATTGTAGAAACAATTAATGTATCTAGTGGTTTAGCATCATTTGAAGAATTTGAAGCCCAGACATGCATGTCCTCCTGCATAATTACTAAAGGGTTTCTTTGTAACATAAATTAAGGAATATTGTGCTTTTATTGAAACTAAGGTATTTGTTGGGTATCATGTGCGATTAATGATTGAGATATTAGAAGCAGTTATTATTCATCTCTTTCTCCAGGAGCTCATTTTTATTTAATGTTTTAAACATTTTAAACTTTTTTTTTTTTTAATTAATATTCTTTATTTGCAATAACAATAAAAGTTTTAAATAAATTGTGTCTTCTCCATTAACTTTTGAACCCTCCATATTGAACATAGTGCAACAGTGGTGCTAGAGGAAGGGTCTTTTCTGGTCTTCTTTCTTATTACTTAAAAGCTGGTCTGTTAACAGCAATTTACATTTATAATTAACTTCCTATTGAGTGTCAGCTTTCTGTTAATTCCTTATTAAAAGACATTTGGGTCATTGTGTGTTGGTATGTTTGATGTAAATGAGTTCAGTGATGGATATAGCAAGAGTCAGTTGTGGATATTTCCGTTTGCATTGTTACATATGATTAAGGAATATAAGGGTAACATTAAGTACTGTGTGATACAATGGGGATATAGTCTCCTTGGGAATGCACCTCTGGGAGGATTAAGTTGCTTTGAGGATTCATTTTAAATGCAACTGAACGCCCGGAGGGTCAGATTACAGGTTAGGAAATATCAGGAGTAATGAATGACACACAACAGACCGGCCTGATCTGGACAGAAGGGGCCTCTGTTAGAATCTAAAATTAAAATGAAAGGAGTCTGGTGAAGTGATTGGTTACTCACAAGGGGAGGAGTAAGCACATCTAGAAAATGTAAACACACTCCAGCAATGTGATCTAGTACTGAGCCGGGCACATCCAGGGAGCTGTAATGTTTGTATTAAAGGGATATGAAAATATATATTGTTTTTTCATAAATTGTATATAAATAAAATAAAAATATTTGTGCTTTAGAAAGAGGGTGTTTGATAAAGGTGTCACCGTGTGTGGGTTTGTTTGGTTCAAGTAAAGGTCTCAGAGAACAAAATCTCTCTCAGTAATTTAAGATACATAAACATTTCACAAATGAAAAACTGGGTAGATTGGAAGCTTTTAGGAGAGACATTGAGAAGGGCACTGGAGGCTAATGTGTATTGTATGGAGGACAGAAAAACATGACCTGACAATGAGATATTCACTTAAAGGGATATGGAAAGTTTATTTTTTTTGAGGAACCAAGGTTAATACAATAACACAAGATCATTGCAAGCAAAGCATAAAACAGCAAAGACACAACACTGGAGAAGTGAAGACATACAATAAAAACCTTGTTTGTTTTTAGATATGGAAGGTTTCTTGATATCACTATGTATATAATGGACTCTGCTGATGTTATGGGGATTATGAGGCTGGTGAGTCTGTGCCCTGAGTGAGGGGGTATTATACATTCTATGTAGTTATATTGACTAGTGGCACTTTATAGTAGAATTTTTCACATATTCCTAGCCCTTTTAGGAACAAGGCAAATGTCTACTGCCATTAATGCTAAACTAAGGACAATAATTAAAGGGATATGGAATATTCCAGTTTGTTACTAGGTATATTATATCCCTGTGTATTTATTTAAAAGTATGTACTTTATTTTATTAAGAAGTAATTATAAGCTCTATATTTACTACTTAAAAGCAAACAATTAGTCTGTATGGGTCTGCCCTCGGCAGCTTATGCAGACACAGACTCCATAGGGTTGGATATACACTAACCAATCAGTGACCATCTCTCAACATTCTGCAACATGCTACTGAGATGAGATCCTTGATAGGTTAAGAAAGCACAGACAATGCTGCAGGATATTTGCTGTCTGGCAATCTTGAGGACCAGTGTTAAGGGGACACCAAAAGAAATGCTTTATTTGTTGTTCATGTGCATTTTCGCTTTCTCAGATCACAATAAATTATATAGCATTATCAGTCAGACTTGTCTGTCCGTGATATTTCTGTACTACAAAATGTTCTGTGCATTTTCACGTTCAAGATTTTCAATATTTTTTTTCATACAAAAAAACATTTCTGATGCCTAAAACATGTTCTTTTAAATTCTTTGAAAAATGTGTTATGTGAACATTTAAAAAACAGCCCCAACCATGTAGTGGGTAAGGGCACACAGAACATACAACATCACACCCATCTGAGCAGTTAGCTACAGCAGCCCTAGGCAGAGGCCTACAATCGCTAACTGAATGTAGAGCAAAGCTACAGTAGTCACACCCCTATATAAGCATTCCAAGTGACTGTCAGTGAGAGGTGCTACGATTGTCATAAGTCACCTTTGGTCAGTTTTGCAGCATGCAGACTTCACATAACTATTAAAGATAATTGTCCTAGACAGTTTTAAAAGGGGAACAATTTATTACGCATTTAAAAAGGTCAAGTTTCATAATACCAAAATATGTTTTTTTTTTGACAAATTACATTTGAGAGTAAATTGAATGCACATTGTGAATTAGTAAAGCAGTGTATGTATAAATCAGGTCGCTGAAAGCCTAACCATTGTGAAGTCATTGTCTATTCCTCCTTGAATAACTAAGAATTAAAGTTTCAGCATGAAAACCAAATAATCTGAAGCTTAGAAAATATACATTAAAGTGACATAATACACCACTGACCAGCCTTTTATGTTATTACTACAGTGAGGAGTCTTGAAAAGTGATCATAAAATCAATTAGCTGTGCATGTCATACTAAAGTAATTACACCGATTTTATGGTTCTGTCCAGAAGGTTATTCCAGCTTTGTTTCAAATAAAAACGTACACTATGTGGTAGCTTTATAAACAGTAGGTTTCTCATAATATTTAATAATATTTTGTGGCAAAAAAAACAACACAATTTTAAATGTAAAATAGAAATTACATTTGAAAATTTCAATTTAGTACCTGTCCATCTTGCATGGTCTTTAATTATTATTATCCCTCTATTTATAAAGCACCAGCATCTTCTGTAGCACTATATTTATTTACTTGGACAATATAATTTTACTTTTCAACTTTTTATGTGTATTAAATAACTTTTCAACTTTACAAACATTGTTATTGTCACAAATGTAAATAGATAACTGGTTTTAACCCCAGTTAGGAAAAACAAATAGCTGGTTGGCAAAAAAGGCTGATGTCAGAGCCAGCAATATTACTAGAGATAACTATACAAACATTGTGCAAAATGTTATCACTGAGCTGATAACAATGTGACAAACAGGATGCTTTGTACATAACAACGTTACAGGGGCAAACAACGTTATTGTTAAAAAATAATCCAATATAGCTCAAATGAATAAATGTTTATTTCAACTTAATGTACAAAATGTAACGGCTCGATGTAGCTACTTTGTCCCTGTATGTTGCTTATATAAAAGTGACCCAGCCAATGTCCCAGCAAAGATACACCAGGTGTTATAAAAAGGTTATGGGGAGGGCCAGGATTGTATAAAGAGGATGTCATTTAAAGTAAGATATTAATTCATTTGGGATAAGGCAGTGGACCTCAGACTTTTTAGTCTACATACATTTTTTTAAAGAACATGAAGCGTTTAATTTGGCGGCACTAGGAGACTGAGGCCCTGTGCAGTGCCCCTTTCATAGGAGCAGAAGTTCAATTATGTAATAAATTCAAGCTCTTCTTTCCCCATATTATTTATGTTGGGCAAGTAAAATTATATTAAATAACATTTCAAGGCACCCCCAGCAACACTAGCAGAGCATTTGACAAGAAGTAATATAAGCTTTGTGCCTGAGCTGCTTGGAAACAATTCCTGAAATAGAGCTCTTACTGGCCTAATTGGCTTTAAGCCCGGCCTGAGCCAGTGACATAATCACTGGATACGTTAGTGAGTCTGGACCTGCCTGCTGCAATAGTCCGAATCCAAAGAGAAACAACTTAAAAGGGACAGATGTTAGGGCATATATTAAACAGTTAAATCATTGTTGAAGGGTAGAGGCTGTTCAATTGTGTCATTGCATGAAAATAACACATTTTAATCTATTTAGAGATCTTACATTTCCTGAAAAACACAATCAGCTGGCATTCAACAGGATAATTATTTCCCTTTAAGGTACGACTCAAAAAGACCCACGTACATCACATCTTAAAGAACCCCTGAAGTCATCCAATTGCTCATAAAATACAGATAGAGCCGTGAAAACAAAATAAAATATGCACTTGCAGGTTTAAAAAAATTGATGAGTGAGCTGCGTTTATAGATGGACAGTCTGGAGGTGCCATGTTTCTGTATGTCTCAGGGTATTAGCAGGTATTAATTGCCACAGATTCCAATTCCAGTCCTTGGCCGTAAACAATTTTATATCCACGGACGTTTGCTACTTGGCAGATATTAGTATCTGTTAGGTCCGTCTAATTAGGACCTGTACCAGGGTATTGAGTGGGTGGGGAAATAAAGACTATCTATACACAATCTGTGACTGGATCTGGGTGGGAGCTTCCTGTAATAAGGTCTGTGCTACCTGATAAAACATTCACGACGCTACAGATCAGTTGTTATGTTAGATTGTAAGCTCCAACGGTTTTATTTCATTAAATTGTCTCTGTATTCCTATATACATCAACTGTACAGTTTTCATTTGCGTTTACTGCACCCTTGTAAATAGCTACAGAAAATATTTGCGATAGGAGTAATACAAATAACGAAATAGCAAACAAAAATCCCAAATGCTTAAGACATGTCCTGTTACAGTACCAGATAAACAATTCTGTCACTGTAATGCAAAACAGATAACGAATATGCTATATCAGTGCACGTGGCCCATCGGTTCCTCTCCCTGGCCCACTGATATTATGTCAGGACATTTGTAAACACAAAAGATCATACACACCATGTTATTTAATTGTTTATTATTTAACACTATAAATAAATATACTTATGCCATGTGGCCATTCCATCAAAATAAAGGGTTGATCATTTTTCTATTGCACCCACATACTTCCGAGTTCCAAAAAGTTATCTCAAGCAGAAGATATGCTAATACCAAATAGTTTTGTGCAGTTGGGCTACTTTGAGACAGGATTACGAAACGGTTTCAAAGATAATACATGTACCTGGGGTTACACATTTCTGTATTCTTCCTTGTGTAAGCTAAGCGCCATCAACCAGGTGAGATGGCAAACAATGATTGATTCAAATGTAAAAATTAAATGTTGCTCTCTAGTGGATATAACATCTAGACACCATTTCTCTATTGATATATTTTGATTAGATTGTAAGTTTGCGAGTTTTCAATCTTGTGTCAGGCCTTGGAAACAAGCTCTATGTACATTTGATTTTATGCTCAAAAACAGGGCCCTCCATTCTTTACAAGGTGTTTAATCTGTTTTCTGCTATGTACTCAACCCCTGTACAGCGCTACAGAATATGTTGGCGCGATATAAATAAAGATAATAATAATAATAATAATAAATTAAGTATTTGTGTAAAAACATGGCGTGAAGTTATTTATGGCTATTGGTTAAAATCAGCCATAGGATTGGAAGAAGAAAGAGAAGATCTGGGGGAACAAGGGAGGTAACAGGAGCGCTCTCTGAAAACAAATAATTTTTCTCTTCTCTGTGATTATTCGCTATATCTATTTTTGCTTGATACATTTGTAAAAAGAAGACCAAAGTGGATTACTAACCAAACTTAAGAAGGTGTCCTATTTAGAAAGGAGTCTACTCTATAACCTCATAATTGGTAAAGTATAGTTGTATTTTTATTTTATAATACAATTGAGATAGTCTATATAAAATCTGTTTCATTTTATAAAGTGGGACCACCTTAATTAAGGTATGTGAAATCATAATACGGGGCAGCACAAGAAATGTCCTGAAGGAGGTGTGAATAAGAGGTGATAATTGAGGAGAAAAGGATAGTGAGAATAAAACACTTGGAACAATTTAAGTACTTCCTTTCCTCCCTGGTACATCACTAATAATAAATTATATGCATCACTAGTCATGTAAGAGCCAAAATAAAAGAACAGAATAATTAAAAATGCAAAGTCTATTTATTCTTTTGATGTTCTAAAATGTGTCCATTATCCAGTCAAGTTGTTCATAAGAGCATACTGTAAATATGGCATTCCAGTTGTCCTTGAGCTGAATACAACTGTTGCCAATTACTGGTGGTAAAACAGACATTTTTACTAATTTAATCATTTACCAGCCCTAGTATTTGGCTCCTGACCCAGCTTTATGAGATATTTGTATTTGTTTATTTTAGTTAAAGTGATTGTGTAAGATTTACATCATCTGAATCACCAAAAACAAATGTCCATGAACTAAAGTAAAGGGTCACTGTAATGATCCAGCCATAAACAATTGTATTTTATCGAGCATAAAAAATGTGACAAAACCTAATAAAGCCAGTTGTTACAACACTTTAAGACTGGATGTTTTATATTGTGCAGCACCATTACCCGCAGATGCTTATTTGATACACAGCTTTGGTGGCAAAGTGCATGAAAATTAGATAAATACCATGAAAACGTATAAAAAAATAAAAGAAAAGATTGTGGGAAAACCAGCTCCGTGCTGTATAAGGTTTCTCACAAAAGATCTCCTTGCATTAATCGCAGTAAACAAAAAAAAGCCGTTATATCAAAATTATGAAACCTGGAGCATTAGTGTGGTCCATTAAAAGAACACTGTGGTGTGTTATTGGTAATATACCATTATATGATTATTAACATGAATATACTATATGTTTATTAATATCCTAATTATTTATATACCAATATATGATTATTAATATGCCATTATATTAATATAATATGAACATGCTATTATACAATTATTAATATACTAAAATTATTTTGTATAAAAAAAAACTTTTAAATGTAAACCTGTTTCTATAATTGTGCGCTGCCCTGGCCATCTCTGTTGTTGTCTATTATATCTTAGAGATTGAGATTAACTCCTTGACAATCTGTGAACTGCTATTTACTTTTCATAATAGGCAATGGCTTTGGTTATCTGCTCTTCAAGCAGGATAGAGCCTTGGAAGCTGAGAAATTATAAATAGGGAGAAGCCATAAGATCACAATGGAGATGGACAAGACTACTTGTAATGTGGTAAACTAATAGTTGCTGGTTGCTTTTATTTAACATTCTAATAACATTATGGCCATTATTATTTTTCTTTTGTTTTTTTTTTAGAGCACTTGAAGTTAGCACTACAGTGGCTCTTTAATACAGTTACAGTGAGAAAAAAATATTTGATCCCCTGCCGATTTTGAACATTTGTCCACTGACAAAGAAATGATCAGTCTATAATTTTAATGGTAGGTGTATTTTAACAGTGAGAGACAGAATAAAAAAAAAAAAAAAGTAAAACGCATGTCAAGAAAGTTATTCTTATAGTTTATGTGTAACGCGCCAACATATTCCGTAGCGCTGTACATAAATTAGGTTCAGACAATTATAAATACAGATTAACATTTAGCAAATCCAGGAGGGTCCTGTCTTTGAGCTAGGAATCCAATGTCCATGGTGAATTCCCAAAGTACTTAGGATAGAAACTTGCAGACTTACAATCTAAGGTATAGTGAGTGGTAAAAAAGAGGGAAAGAGAGGCGATAAGTGTGTTAGGGTGGAAGGTGATACGCTTCTTTAAAGAGATGCGTTTTAAGTGAGGTTTTAAATGTTTTGAGGCAAGAGGATAATCTGGTGGAGCGAGGCAAGGAGTTCCAGAGACTAGGGGCAGCACAAGAAAAGTCCTGGAGACGTAAGTGACAGGAGGCGACAAGAGTTGTAGAAAGAAGAAGGTCATTAGCAGAACGAAAAGGGCGGGTGGGGGAGTATTTGGAGATGAGAGCAGAGATGTAAAGGGGAGCATTATTGTTGAGGGCTTTGTCATGATTTTTAATTTTATTCTTGAGGCTAAGGGAAGCCAGTGGAGTGATTGACAGAGGTGATGCCAACACTGAACGTTGTGTATGGAAGATTAGTCTAGCAGAGGCATTCATAATGGATTGAAGTGGAGACAGTTGGGTGGTAGGTAGGCCAACAAGAAGCGAGTTGCAGTAGTCTAGTCGAGAGATGATGAGAGAGTGTATAAGGATTTTAGTTGTGTCTTGTGTAAGATAATGACAAATTCTGGAGATGTTTTTTAGATGAAGAAGACCAGATTTAGTTAGTTTTTGTATGTGAGGGATGAAAGACAGAGCGGGATCCAGTAGAACCCCAAGACAATGGGCTTGGGAGGAGGGGGTGATGATTTCTTTGTTGACAGTGAGAGAGATATGAGGAACTGACACTGTGGGAGAGGGAGGGAAGATTAAGAGTTCAGTTTTAGACATGTTGATTTTGAGATGGTGGGATGGACATCCAAGAGGATATACTAGAGGGGAAGTTGGAGAGGGGGATAGATTTGCTGCGGAGAGGTAGATTTAAGTGTCATCTGCATAGAGATGATAATGAAGCCCAAAAGTTTATGAGGGTACTAAGTATGGAAGTGTAGATGGAGAAGAGGAGGGGGCCAAGGACAGATTCTTGGGGTACACCAACAGACAGGGGGTGAGAAGAAGAAGAGGTGTCAGAGAAGGAGATACTGAATGATCGATTTTCTGGGTATGATGAGAACCACGAGAGAGCGGTCTCTCGAATACCGAGGGAGAAGATGATATGGAGTAAAAGTTAATGGTCGACGGTGTCAAAGGCAACAGAGAGATCTAGAAAAAGAAGAATTGAGAAGTGACCTTTGGACTTGGCGGTAAGTAGGTCATTGGTGACTTTAAGGAGAGCTGTTATAAATTGATTTGCAGGTCAATGAGTGAAATAAGTATTTGATCCCTTATCAATCAGAAAGATTTATGACTCCCAGGTGTCTTTTATACAGGTAACAAGCTGAGATTAAGAGCAGTCTCTTAAAAGGGAGTGCTCCTAATCTTAGCTCGATACCTGTATAAAAGACACCTGTCCACAAAAGCAATCAGATTCCCAACTCTCCACCATGGCCAAGACCAAAGAGCTATCCAAGGATGTCAGGGACAAGATTGTAGTTCTACACAAGGCTGGAATGGGCTACAAGACCATCACCAGGCAGCTTGGTTAGAAGGTGACAACAGTTGGTGCGATTATTCACAAATGGAAGAAACACAAAATAGCTGTCAGTCTCCCTCGGTCTGGTGCTTTATGCAAGATCTCACCTCGTGGAGTTTCAATGAGCATGAGAATGGTGGGGAATCAGCACAAAACTACTCGAGAGAATCTGGTTAATGATCTCAAGACAGCTGTGACCAGTCACCAAGAAAACAATTGGTAACGTACTACCCCGTACAGGACTGAAATCATGCAGTGCCCGTAAGGTCCCCCTGCTCAAGACAGCACAGGCCCGTCTGAAGTTTGCCAATGAACATCTGAATGATTCAGAGGAGAACTGGGTGAAAGTGTTATGGTCAGATGAGACCAAAATCGAGCTCTTTGGCATCAATTTAACTCAACGTGTTTAGAGGAGGAGGAATGCTGCCTATAAGCCCAAGAACACCATCCCCACCGTCAAACATGGAGGTGGAAACATTATGCTTTGAAGGTGTTTTTCTGCTAAGGGGACAGGACAACTGCATTGCATCAAAGGGACGATGGATGAGGCCATGTACTGTCAAATCTTGGGTGAGAACCTCCTTCCCCCAGCCAGGGCATTGAAAATGGGTCGTGGATGGGTATTCCAGCATGACAATGACCTACCGCCAAGGCAACAAAGGAGTGGCTCAAGAAGAAGTACATTAGGTCCTGGAGTGGCCTAGCCAGTCTCCAGACCTTAATCCAATAAAAAATCTGTGGAGGGAGCTGAAGGTTTGAGTTGCCAAACATTAGCCTCGAAACCTTAATGACTTGGAGAGAATCTACAAAGAGGAGTGGGACAAAATCCCTCCTGAGATGTGTGCAAACCTGGTAGCCAACTACAAGAAACATCTGACCTCTGATTGCCAACAAGGGTTTTGCCACCAAGTACTAAGCCGAAGGGGTCAAATATTTATTTCCCTCATTGACCTGCAAATCAATTTATAACTTTTTTGACATGTGTTTTTCTTTTTTTTTTTTTTGGTATTCTCCATTAAAATTATAGACTGATCATTTCTTTGTCAATGGACAAACGTTCAAAATCAGCAGGGGATCAAATACTCCCCCCCCCCCCCAAGCTGTAGTTTCTCATTCTCTATAAACCAGACTTGTTGACTGTACTTTGCTGTGAGGAGGATCTGTGTTTTTTCCCTTGTTGAAATGTGGTCAAGGGCAATGACCAGTCACTTGAGTGCAAGTTCCGAAAACCTCAATATCATCATGCTAATGCGACCGTGAGGAATTGTAAATACTGAATGTGTATGAAATAATGTAATAAGGAAAAACACCATTTGAAATTAATAATTAAGGTATAACAATATTAATACATTATAGGTGTTATTACAATTCATTTATAAACATCTTAACTTTTCACATCTATTCCAGGTATCCTTTGGTTGTGATGCCTAATGGATAACTCATTAAAAGGGACATAGATTTCATCAAAGCTGCTCTACAATATAAAAAAACACTAACAACCAAAAATAAATAAAATAAAAAAATCCGAATTTTTACAAATTGATGAATACTTTGCTGTTTTATAAGATATGTTATATAATTCAGTTGTTCTTTCAACGATCCCTGTGTGTCTGTTTATGGTTATGTATTTTATTAAGAAGCGCTTACAAGCTCTGTTTTTACTGCCTGAAATCAAACCAATAGTTCATAACTGGTTTCTCCCCTATGCAACTCATGAAGACAGTGCAGGTAGAGGGTGTGCAGTGTCTTATAGTAACTAATCAGTGGCAACATTCTGCAACATGCTGCTTGAGAGAGGACACTGATGGGCTCATTTGAAACACTACAAAAACAAAATCAGAGGTGCTCAATCAGAGAACGATTTAACCTTAATAGGTTAGTTCTATGGACATGATAACCCACTCTGAGAGCAACCTCTTTTAGCTCACTTGTGCCCTTCACAGATAAATATCCTGTAGTATATTAGTCTGGACTCACTCACTAGAGTGATCTAGCCTTAGGGAGTTCAACTACACTCTACTGACGAGACCCAAAGAAAGCCGAAACGTATATCTGGAATTGTTCAGGGTAGAATTGTCTGGTATTTCGGGTCTGGGTCACTCTAGTGAGTGGGACCAGACTGATATACTGCAGGATTTTTCTCCCTGTGAAGGGCACAAGTGAGAGGTCGCTCTCAGAGTGGGTTATCATGACCATAAAAACTAAACTATTAAGGTTAGTTCGTTCTCGGATTGAGCACCTCTGACTTTGTTTAAATGTGAATTTATGAGCTTCAGCGGGCAGACCCAAATATACAAATTGTATGATTTTTAGGTAGAGTAAAAACAGAGCTTTTAAACACCTAATAAAACCTTCCATATCCCTTTAAGGAAATATTCATATAGATAGCTTGACCTTGAACTCTGCATTAAAATGCCATGAATGCTTTTAACAACATTGCTATTGCAGCAAAGAATAACCTTTGGAAATGTGATTTGTTTAAACAAGAATTATTGATGTTATCTAATCAAGATCTTAACAAGAATCCAGGTTCTACATTAACAAGAGAGGAGAAAGAAGCTTAGTCTATCCTTCCCATCCAGGCCTGTGCTGCAGAATAAAATGCAAGTGATATAGGAAAGGACTCATTATTGCAGTAAGGAAAATTGTGTGTGTGTATATCTTAGTTATACTATTTATTTATAAAGCGCCAGTATTTTCTGTAATGTATAATAAACTAAAGTGGATATAATAAGCAAATTACAAATATAAAAACAATTGTAAGTTATGTATCAGTACAATTACAACAGACAGGAGGCACTGGAGGTGAGGCCCCTAGTCTGAAGAGCTTAAAATCTAGCAGGTAGTGTGAGTAGAGTGTGGTGTGAGAGAGGAGGGTGAGAGATGGTGGTGATCAAGACGATGAGCTGCAGCAAGTGGAGGTCCCTGTGTGTGTGTGTGTGTGCGCAGATTGTGCACGTTAAGGCTATAAGTGTCTGAAAAACAGTGATATAAAATTCCTTCCTGACCCCAGATAGTGGCGATCGGATTTCTCCATGGGTCAATACTCTCTCTCTAATTATCCATGATAACCTGAATGCCCTTTTTATTCAAAATATACCAATCCCTTTTTAAAATGTATCTATTGGATTGCTGTCACCTCCTCCTTTGGTAGAGAATTACACAGATTAACCACCCTTACTGTGAAAAACCCTTTTCTTTCTTTATGGCAGAATCTTTTTCTTTCTAATCTCAAGAGGTGTCTTATCAGTTGGAAAACTTTTGACACAAAAAAGTTCACCTGACAAAGCATTATTTTGACCCTGGATGTATTTATATAAGGTAATCATAATCACCTCTTAGATGCCTTTTTTCTAGACATAAAAAGTTTAATTTGGTTAGTCTTTCTTCATAACTTAGCCCCTCCATTCCCCTTATTAGTTTTGTTGCCCTCCTCTTTACCCTTTCCAGCTCTAAAATGTCCTTTTTATGAGGTGATGCAGAAAGTTTTCCTTTAAAAAAGTATTTGTGACTATTACTATCTATCCATCTGGGCATGCTCTTGTGGCTTCTGAATTTGTCTCATTTGATTAATTCACAGTGGAGATGTCATAACCAGAGTTTGAGAATGTTCTTGTAAGCTTAAAATACAGCTTTAAAGCTCAATTAATTAATTTAAAATATCCAGTTTGTAATACCAGCCATTTTAATGATATTTCTATATTTGTGTACTTTTCAATAACTGGGAACTCTACACTGTCCCTTTAAGAACGTTTGCAAGCTCTGTTTTTATTACCATTTGCTCCATTACATGTTGTTGGCCCATTTTATTTACCTTGCACTCTATACAGTTTTGACACTCCCATTCCAGGCTAAGGATCCACTCCCCACTATCTGATATCATGATTGGTTGTCTACCCCTGATGAGTTGTATTAGTAACAAACACTAAGAGCCTCATTCAATTCAGGGCCGTAACTTGATCACAAGTAACCGATTTTCTGTGATTGAATAGCACAGTAAAAGCAGAGCAATGGGAGAACGCAACTCAATTGGCCGTCCCCACGGGTTAGGCACTGTTCGCGAGAATCGGGAACCATGCTCTCGACAGTAACATTTGGGGGCTTGAACATTATCGTGGACGCAAGCCCATAACTCATGGTTCAAGTCCGAAAACTCAGAGCACTTTAAATGCAAATATGAAATCAAGCCACCACTGTAAATGATGGGGAACACAATGGGTGACATTAGAATTAAAAGCACAACATGCTCAAGCTTGCACATATCCTAACTAAAATAATTTATTTCATGTTTTTAATTTCTGTCCAAAGTCATACGGGCTTGAATGACCCTCAATCCTGTAACTCATTATTCAAGCCCGTAGGACTTCAATTAAATATGGAGGTTGGATTCCAAAGTCTAACGGGCTTGGAGGTTGAAGCCCGTAGGACTTTGGACGGAAAATAAACATGAAATAAATTATTTTATTTTGGTGATGTGCAGGCTTGAGAATGTTGTGCTTTCAATTGTAATGTCACCCATTGTGTTCCCATCATTTACAGTGATGTGTTGATTTTATATTTGCATTTAAAGTGCCCAGATTTGTAAGTAAGAGCTCTGCAACACTTCCTTGGTCCCAGTAACCTGTGGTTCGATTTTTGACATTTGCAGGCTTGACAGAGTGGTTTGCGCTGGAAAATTGGAGCAATTGAATAGCAATTTGTGATTTTACCAGCGGCAACTCTTGCGGCCGTGAAAGATTAAAGGCTTGGAGGGCAGTAACTTGCGATTTTAAGAATCGCAATGGATTGCAACTCGTAGCAAGTAACCTGATCGGAGCGCGCAGACGGAAACCAATTGAATAGCAAAGTAGCTAGCAACGTCTACTTGCAAGCTTGGATCTCAAAAACTGAGCAATTGAACAAGGCTGTAAATACATGCCCATAACTTGTAAAGTGAGCAATGCAATCATCAATCACTAAAAAGGGAACTATTGGAAAAGGAGCCATTTAATAGATACTGCCCAAAATGGTTCACCAACCATTTATTTAAAGTGACACAGAACATGAAAAGCACTGATACAATTACAGTTGGTTCTTAAAAATGTCGTGGAAGTGTTAGATACTTGAGCTTGAAAGTTGGGTGTTGTAAGGAGAAGTTATCTAAAAGAGAACTACCTCTAATTCTCCTTAACTGCCACAGTAGGGTATCATAGGGAAGATAAGCCTGTCCAGTTTGTATAGATATGGATAAATGACAGTGGCTTTAATACATTATCATTTATCTGACATGGGACACTCTTCTTCATCACCTCACTGTGAGTGCTAATTAAATGTCCCTAGATAAGGGGAGAGAGAGGATCTTTTCATGTAATTAATACTATGGAGCCTTCACATAATTATTTAACAACCAATGACATTCACTTATTTGGTACAATAACCGAGATGAGCACACATTATACATGCCGGGGCTATACAGGTGGCTCTATAATAACACTATAGAGACTGCAGCCTGGGGGTGTTATATTACTGGGGTGTGCACAGGACCGCAAGATACCAAGAAACAGTGTGAAAATCCGGCAAAGACCAGAGACAAACCGGGGGTGAAGGCAGCAGCAAAGAATGCTTCATATTTACTAAAGTAACAGGAGCATTAACCCTTTGCATCATAACTGACTGATCGGTCACACAGTATCACGATGTGTACACTAGTGAGGCACCGCGCAGAAAAGGAAGTAGGGTATCATCATGCGATCTGACCTACAGAGCTTGCATATATAAATCTCCGTGGTCCGACCCGCAGAGCTCGCACTCACCCTCATTGTGATACATCATGCCGATGGTGCCTCCCGTGTTGATGACCAGGACCCTGGCCTCGGCTCCTATCCCACTGAGACTGTCCAGGGACCCGGACAGGCTCTGGCTGCTGGACAGCTTTCTCCTGCGGGAGCCCTGTGGGGCGGGAGCCCGTGGGGTGAGTGTGGGGGGCTGCATGGGAGGAGGGGGCGCTGGAATCTCCAGCTCCAGGAGGTTCAGGTGCGTGTGAGACAGAGCCTTGGAGAGTCGGGACACCGAGGGGCTCCGGGGGATAGCGGTCTGCTCTGACTCCGCCATGCTGAGGATGGCCGTGAGGAAGAGAAGCACGTCACGGGCCCGCCCCCTGCACGTGGGACACACCCACCGATAGAGACCCGGACACCCATCACAGACAGGGGCACACCTCCAGTCATAGGGGAAAGGACTGCACAGACAGAAAGTCACCCATAGAGGGACTGGGCACACCCCCACAGTACAGGAGATAGGACTCCCCCTCCTAAAGCGGCTGGGACACCCCCAGAGCAGAGGAGATAGGACTCTCCCTCACAGAAGGGCTGGCACACCGCCCACAGTACAGGATATAGGACTCCTCCATCACAGAGGGGCTGCCACACCCTTACAGTACAGGAGATAGGACTCCTCCCTCACAGACGGGCTGGGACACCCCCCACAGTACAGGAGATAGGACTCCCCTCTCATACAGGGACTGGGACACCCCCACAGTACAGGAGAGAGGACTCACCCCTCACAGAGGGGCTGGGGACACCCCCACAGTACAGGAGAGAGGACTCACCCCTCACAGAGGGGCTGGGGACACCCCCACAGTACAGGAGATAGGACTCCCCCCTCCCAGAGGGGCTGGGACACCCCCCACAGTACAGGAGATAGGATTCACCCCTCAAAGAGGGTCTGGGACACCCCCCCCCCCCCCCCACAGTACAGGAGATAGGACTCTCCCTCACAGAAGGGCTGGCACACCGCCCACAGTACAGGAGATAGGACTCCTCCATCACAGAGGGGCTGGCACACCCTTACAGTACAGGAGATAGGACTCCTCCCTCACAGACGGGCTGGGACACCCCCCACAGTACAGGAGATAGGACTCCCTTCTCATAGAGGGACTGGGACACCCCCACCATACAGGAGATAGGACTCCCCTCCTTGAGGGGCTGGAACACCCCCCACAGTACAGGAGATAGGACTTCCGCCTCTCAGAGGGTCTGGGAAACCGGCAGTTCAAGAGATAGGACTCCCCCCTCACAGAGGGGCTGGGACACCCCCCACAGTACAGGAGATATGACACCCCCCTCACAGAGGTGCTGGGACACCCCCACAGTACAGGAGATAGGACTCCGCCCTCAAAGAGGGGCTGGAACACCCCCCACAGTACAGATGATATGACTACCCCTCACAGAGGGGCCGGGACACCCCCACAGTACAGGAGAATGGACTCTTCCCACACAGAGGGGCTGGGACACCCCGACAGTACAGGAGAAAGGAATCACCCCTCACAGAGGGGCAGGGGACACCCCCACAGTACAGGAGATAGGACTACCCCCCTCACAGAGGGTCTGGGACACCCCCACAGTACAGGAGATAGGACTCCACCCTCAAAGAGGGGCTAGAACACCCCCACAGTACAGGAGAAAAGGAATCCCCCCGTCACAGAGGGCCTAGCCCTCCCCCCCCCCCCCACAGTACAGGAGATAGGACTCTCCCCTCACAGAGGGGCTGGGAAACCCCCCACAGTACAGTAGATAGGACTACCCCCTCACAGAGGGGCTTGGACACACCACAGTACAGGAGATAGGACTCCCCCCTCATAGAGGGGCTGGGACACCCCCCGAGAACAGGAGATAGGACTCCCCCCTCCTGGAAGGACTGGGACACCCCCACAGTACAGGAGATAGGACTTCCACCTCACAGAGGGTCTGGGACACCGGCAGTATAAGAGATAGGACTCCCCCCTCAGAGGGGCTGGGACACCCCCACAGTACAGGAGAGAGGACTCACCCCTCACAGAGGGGCTGGGGACACCCCCACAGTACAGGAGATAGGACTCCCCCCTCCCAGAGGGGCTGGGACACCCCCCACAGTACAGGAGATAGGATTCACCCCTCAAACAGGGTCTGGGACCCCCCCCCCACAGTACAGGAGATAGGACTCACCCTCACAGAAGGGCTGGCACACCGCCCACAGTACAGGAGATAGGACTCCTCCATCACAGAGGGGCTGGCACACCCCCACAGTACAGGAGATAGGACCCCTCCCTCACAGAGGGGCTGAGACACCCCCCACAGTACAGGACATAGGACTCCCCTCTCATAGAGGGACTGGGACACCCCCACCGTACAGGAGATAGGACTCCCCTCCTTGAGAGGCTGGAACACCCCCCACAGTACAGGAGATAGGACTTCCGCCTCTCAGAGGGTCTGGGACACCGGCAGTTCAAGAGATAGGACTCCCCCCTCACAGAGGCACTGGGACACCCCCCACAGTACAGGAGATATGACACCCCCCTCACAGAGGTGCTGGGACACCCCCACAGTACAGGAGATATGACTCCCCCCTCACAGAGGGGCTGGAACACCCCCCACAGTACAGGAGATAGGACTCCGCCCTCAAAGAGGGGCTGGAACACCCCCCACAGTACAGGAGATATGACTACCCCTCACAGAGGGGCCGGGACACCCCCACAGTACAGGAGAATGGACTCTTCCCACACAGAGGGGCTGGGACACCCCGACAGTACAGGAGAAAGGAATCACCCCTCACAGAGGGGCAGGGGACACCCCCACAGTACAGGAGATAGGACTACCCCCTCACAGAGGGTCTGGGACACCCCCACAGTACAGGAGATAGGACTCCACCCTCAAAGAGGGGCTGGAACACCCCCCACAGTACAGGAGAAAAGGATTCCCCCTCACAGAGAGGCTGGCACACCAACACAGTACAGGAGATAGGACTCTCCCCTCACAGAGGGGCTGGGACTCCCCCACCTCCCAGAGGGGCTGGGACGTCCCCCACAATACAGGAGAT
Source organism: Discoglossus pictus (assembly GCA_027410445.1). NCBI lineage: Eukaryota > Metazoa > Chordata > Amphibia > Anura > Alytidae > Discoglossus > Discoglossus pictus. The sequence goes on from CM050168.1 coordinate 160,311,844, forward strand.
AGGAGTCCTCCCTCACAGAGGGTCTGGGACCCCCCACAGTACAGAAGATAGGACTCCCCCCTCACAAAGGGGCTTGGACACACCACAGTACAGGAGATAGGACTCCCCCACATAGAGGGGCTGGGACACCCCCCACAGTACAGAAGATAGGACTCCCACCTCCCAGAGGGTCTGGGACACCCCCACAATACAGGAGATAGGATCCCTCCTCAAAGAGGGGCTGGGACACCCCCCACAGTACAGGAGATAGGACTCCCCCTCACAGAGGGGCTGGCACCCCCCACCCCCAAAGTACAGGAGATAGGACGCCTCCCTCACAGAGGGGCTGGGACACCCCCCGAGAACAGGAGATAGGACTCCCCCCTCACAGAGGGGCTGGGACACCCCCCACAGTACAGGAGATAGGACTCCCCCCTCAAAGAGGGGCTGGGACACGTCCACAGTACAGGAGATAGGACTCCCCCTCACAGAGGGGCTGGCACCCCCCCCCCCCCCAGTACAGGAGATAGGACTCCTCCCTCACAGAGGGGCTGGTAAACCCCCACAGTACTGGAGGTAGGACTCTCCCCTCACAGAGGGGCTGGGACAAGTCCCACAGTACAGGAGATAGGACTCCTCCCTCCTGGAAGGACTGGGACACCCCCACAGTACAGGAGATAGGACTTCCACTTCACAGAGGGTCTGGGACACCGGCAGTATAAGAGATAGGACTCCCCCCTCACAGAGGGGCTGGGACACCCCCACAGTACAGGAGATCTGACTCCCCCCTCACAGAGGGGCTGGAACACCCCCACAGTACAGGAGATATGACTCCCCCCTCACAGAGGGGCTGGGGACACCCCTACAGTACAGGAGATAGGACTCCCCCCTCAAAGAGGGTCTGGGACTTTCCCCTCACAGAGGGACTGGGACACTCCCACAGTAAAAGAGACAGGACTCCCCCCTCGCAGAGGGTCTGGGGACACCCCCACAGTACAGGAGATAGGACTCTGCCCTCCCAGAAGGGCTGGGACAACCCCCCCCCCCCCCCCACAGTACAGGAAATAGGACTCCTCCATCACAGAGGGGCTGGCACCCCCTCCCCCCCACAGTACAGGAGGTAGGACTCCCCCCTCACAGAGGGGCTGGGGACACCCCCACAGTACAGGAGATAGGACTCCCCCCTCACAGAGGGGCTGGGGACGCCCCCACAGTACAGGAGATAGGACTCCCCCCTCACAGAGGGGCTGGGGACACCCCCACAGAACAGGAGATAGGACTCCCCCGTCACAGAGGGGCTGGGACTTCCCCCTCACTGAGGGGCTGGGACACTCTAACAGTAAAAGAGACAGGACTCCCCCCTCGCAGAGGGTCTGGGGACACCCCCACAGTACAGGAGATAGGACTCTGCCCTCCCAGAAGGGCTGGGACACCCCCCCCCCCCCACAGTACAGGAGAAAGGACTCCCCCCTCCCAGAAGGGCTGGGACACCCCCCCCCCCCCACAGTACAGGAGAAAGGACTCCCCCCTCCCAGAAGGGCTGGGACTCCCCCACCTCCCAGAGGGGCTGGGACGTCCCCCACAATACAGGAGATAGGAGTCCCCCTCAGACAGGGTCTGGGACACCCCCCACAGTACAGGAGATAGGACTCCTCCCTCACAGAGGGTCTGGGACCCCCCACAGTACAGAAGATAGGACTCCCCCCTCACAAAGGGGCTTGGACACACCACAGTACAGGAGATAGGACTCCCCCACATAGAGGGGCTGGGACACCCCCCACAGTACAGAAGATAGGACTCCCACCTCCCAGAGGGTCTGGGACACCCCCACAATACAGGAGATAGGATCCCCTCCTCAAAGAGGGGCTGGGACACCCCCCACAGTACAGGAGATAGGACTCCCCCTCACAGAGGGGCTGGCACCCCCCACCCCCAAAGTACAGGAGATAGGACGCCTCCCTCACAGAGGCGCTGGGACAACCCCCGAGAACAGGAGATAGGACTCCCCCCTCACAGAGGGGCTGGGACACCCCCCACAGTACAGGAGATAGGACTCCCCCCTCAAAGAGGGGCTGGGACACGTCCACAGTACAGGAGATAGGACTCCCCCTCACAGAGGGGCTGGCACCCCCCCCCCCCCCCCCAGTACAGGAAATAGGACTCCTCCCTCACAGAGGGGCTGGTAAACCCCCACAGTACTGGAGGTAGGACTCTCCCCTCACAGAGGGGCTGGGACAAGTCCCACAGTACAGGAGATAGGACTCCTCCCTCCTGGAAGGACTGGGACACCCCCACAGTACAGGAGATAGGACTTCCACCTCACAGAGGGTCTGGGACACCGGCAGTATAAGAGATAGGACTCCCCCCTCACAGAGGGGCTGGGACACCCCCACAGTACAGGAGATCTGACTCCCCCCTCACAGAGGGGCTGGAACACCCCCACAGTACAGGAGATATGACTCCCCCCTCACAGAGGGGCTGGGGACACCCCTACAGTACAGGAGATAGGACTCCCCCCTCAAAGAGGGGCTGGGACGTGCCCCTCACAGAGGGACTGGGACACTCCCACAGTAAAAGAGACAGGACTCCCCCCTCGCAGAGGGTCTGGGGACACCCCCACAGTACAGGAGATAGGACTCTGCCCTCCCAGAAGGGCTGGGACAACCCCCCCCCCCCCACAGTACAGAAAATAGGACTCCTCCATCACAGAGGGGCTGGCACCCCCCCCCCCCCCCCCCACAGTACAGGAGGTAGGACTCTCCCCTCATAGAGAGACTGGGACACCCCCACAGTACAGGAGATAGCACTCCCCCTCCCAGAGGGGCTGGGACAACCCCCACAGTACAGGAGATAGGACTTCTGCCTCACAGAGGGTCTGGGACACCGGCAGTATAAGAGATAGGACTCCTCCCTCACAGAGGGCCTGGCACCCCCCCCCCCCCACAGTACTGGAGGTAGGACTCCCCCCTCAAAGGGTCTGGCAAAAAATGGGCTCAAAGAAGTGGAGCGGTGTTTGGCATTGTTATAGGCAAACTCCGCCGTGGGTAGAAAATCCAGCCAGTCATCCTGCAGGTAACTAATATAGCACCGCAAATATTGCTCCAAAGTCTGGTTGGTTCGCTCAGTCTGTCCATTACTTTGCGGATGAAAAGCTGACGACAGATTTACATTAATACCTAGATTAGAACAAAAATGTTTCCAAAAACGAGATGTAAACTGTACTCCTCTGTCAGAAACTACTTCATCAGGCACTCCATGCAAGCGAAATATTTCCCGAATAACCAGGTCAGCCGTCTGTTTAGCTGAAGGGAGACCACGAGCTGGTATGAAATGACCCATCTTAGTTAACCTGTTGTAACGGAGCTGGGACACGCAGTCCAAAATCTCCACTGGTATACGATAAAATACCCACGAGGCACTACAGTTTCACCATCCCCGACCTCCCATATTGAACGACACACAATTTGGGAGTCAAATGAATACTGACTTTATTTTGTTATTGCAGAAATATTTATACATCTCTTTGGCCACAGGTAATACACATGCCCATATTTGGCCACACACAATACACATAAAGAGAACAATAGGGGGGTCACACCTCCCTGGCAACTTTGATACAATCAGACATTGATTCAATTACACTTCTTTGTTCTTATCTGAGAATGAAAACACTTTGGAAAATCCAAGGATCCTTTACAACTTTCTTATCTCTTGAATCTCTGTAACAGGATTATCTATTAGCCTCGGTCTGCAAAAGTCTGGCTAATATTCTGAGCCAATATATTCTGTAGAACATAAAACAACATATCTGCAGTACAGCAATGTGATCATATTTTAACCAAGAATTAAATAATCATAAAACAGGGTAAAACAGGGATGGGTTCCGCTACACACCTCCCCCGTGACCATAAGCCGGCATACACGGTCTGATACCAACAGATCGGCCTGGGGATGTCCGGACAAAAGTATTTGTTGGTCAATTCTCTAGTTTGACAACCCATCAGCATTACTGCAATTCACATTTACTCACATTTCCCATATCCCCAGATAGCTGGGATCTGAGCGCACAAAACTACCGAATAGCGCTCAGATCCTCTTCACACAGTTCAATTGCCATGTAGCTAAAGTCTTTCCCATAGTCTTTCATTATATGAATGGGCTTCATGGCACAGTTATCTGGTGTATCATGGTTCACACAGGGCAAGTACAGAATGACCCCCCTGTATGTAAAGGGCCAGAATGAGTGACTTACACTCTGGTATGGCCGAACACTGGTTCCAAAGGGCAATATGTACCAGGGCCATAGTCGCAGGGCAGGAGGCTGGCAAACAGTCCTCTCCAAGCCAAAGTGGCGAAGGGCACTTCGTCACACATCTCCCCTTTGGGGGGAAGTCTAACCAGGTACCTGGATATTTTGCTGTGGTGATGGGGCAACACGCTGAGGGGACTTGAGGGGCAGAGGCCAGCGGCACTCTGCCCTGATGCTAGCTCTTCTGCTGGTATCACCTGCAGGACATCCTGCTCTGTACAAGGGACAAAGGGGAGGGCAGAGGCCGACTGCACTCTGCCCCGCTGTCAGCTCTTCTGCTGGGGTACTTGGGACATATTCCGGCTCAGTAGCCAGGGAAACGTGGGGGGTCAGTGGGGGTTAACATTTCCTCTGTTAGCCCTGGGGCCACATTAGAAGTTAGCTGGGGAGGGGAATTTGTACTTACCCCCTCCTCCGGTTGTCCCAGTGACGGTAGTTGGGGATCTGGACAAGCTGTGGGCGCAGAGACCACGGTCCCATCTGCGCTGTCTGGGAGATTGGTGTCTCCCCTGGTTAGGGTAAACTGTCGCTGGGGGAGAAGGACGACACCTTCTGCCCCCTGTGTTTCACACTGCCGCTGGGGGGGAAGGACGACACCTTTGGCCCCCTGGGGTACCCACTGCCGCTGTGGAGGAAGGTCGACACCTTCTGCTCCCTGGGGTACACACTGTCGCTTGGGGGGAAGGACGACACCTTCGGCCCCCTGGGGTACACACTGCTGCTGGGGAGGAAGGACGACACCTTCAGCTCCCTGGGGTACACACTGTCGCTGGGGGGGAAGGACGACACCTTCGGCCCCCTGGGGTACACACTGCTGCTGGGAGGTGGAATTAGTTGGAGTATTCCACGTGGAGCGGTTTCTGTTTCTGGGACAGTCTCTCTGCATGTGACCCTGCTGGTTACACGTGTGGCACCTGATGTACCGTGGAGGGGTTTGGTAGTTCCCACCACCCGGAACGCAGTGCTGGGGGGGGGGTTAATGGTGGGAGGTGGGTTAGCAGCTCCCAAGATGGACCGCTCCCGTGCCCGCTGCTTTTCCATTAACCATTAACCCATTCCAAGGTTTTCATGGGAAGCGTACCTGGGAAAAAGGCCAGTCTGCTTTGGAGTTCTCTTCCAAACTCATTCTGTGGGGTAATACGAGGTACTGTAACCATGAGTTCCTTTCTGTCTGCATCCCTGTAGTGCGCGGCCGCCTCCTCCTCCTCATGATGGAACGCTGTCTGAAAACTAGCCGGTTCCATCCTGCTGTAGCCAGGGGCGCTGTACGGATACTAGCGTTGCCCTCAATTTGTACTCCACGGAATGGTGTCTCCTGTAGCTGTCCTTCTGACCGTGGGAACAATCCCGCCACTTGCCAACAAATTCGCAGTCCGAAATCTCCGCTGGTATACGATAAAATACCCACGAGGCACTACAGTTTCACCATCCCCGACCTCCCATATTGGACGACACACAATTTGGGAGTCAAATGAATACTGACTTTATTTTGTTATTGCAGAAATATTTATACATCTCTTTGGCCACAGGTAATACACATGCCCATATTTGGCCACACACAATACACATAAAGAGAACAATAGGGGGGTCACACCTCCCTGGCAACTTTGATACAATCAGACATTGATTCAATTACACTTCTTTGTTCTTATCTGAGAATGAAAACACTTTGGAAAATCCAAGGATCCTTTACAACTTTCTTATCTCATGAATCTCTGTAACAGGATTATCTATTAGCCTCGGTCTGCAAAAGTCTGGCTAATATTCTGAGCCAATATATTCTGTAGAACATAAAACAACATATCTACAGTACAGCAATGTGATCATATTTTAACCAAAAATTAAATAATCATAAAACAGGGTAAAACAGGGATGGGTTCCGCTACACCTGTCCACAACAACAAGAATGGTAGTGTGTTCCTTAGAGGGAGGTAGTTCCACAATAAAGTCCATGGATATAGATCCCCAGGGACGATGAGGAATCGGAAGAGGCTGAAGCAAGCCAACAGGGGATGAGCGAGGAGTTTTATGTCTGGCACACACATCACAAGAGGACACATACTTCTTAACATCCTCATGATACTTCGGCCACCAAAAGGATCGGGCAAGTAGCTCTTGTGTCTTTCGGATTCCTGGATGACCTGCTGGTTTTGAGTCATGGTAGAGACGTAAAAGGTCCAGTCGCACTGACTCCGGAGCAAACAGACGTTGTTGAAAAATCCAAAACCCATTACGCATCGTCATATGGAGGTCACGAGGAGGATCACGAAGAACTGGGTCTTCAGCGTAGCCCTTTTTAATGCGAGACATCAGATCAGAAGGAAATGTAACTCCTATAAATATATCCTCTGGCAAGATGGTGGTCTTGGTTACGGTAGCATGGAGGGGGTCAGCTATTCTAGACAAGGCATCTGCCTTACCATTCTTGGAGCCAGGACGGTATGTAACCAAAAAATTAAACCTCGAGAAGAATAGGGACCAGCGTGCTTGTCTGGCTGACAGTCTCTTAGCTGATCGAATACATTCCAGATTTTTGTGATCTGTGAGGACAGTAATTGGATGGGTAGCTCCCTCCAAGAGATGTCTCCATTCGGTAAAGGCAGCTTTTATAGCCAATAGTTCTTTATTCCCTATGTCATAGTTTCTTTCTGCTGGCACCATCTGGCGGGAATAGAAGGCACACGGATGTAACAGCATCTTAGGTCCAGTCCTTTGAGACAGTATAGCACCAACAGCTGAATCAGAAGCATCAACTTCCACAATAAATGGTAATTCCGGCTGAGGATGTACCAGGACAGGGGCAGAGGTAAACAGAGTCTTCAATCGGAAAAATGCGGTATCCGCCTTATCGGACCACTGAAAAGGAGTCCCCTTACGTGTGAGTTCAGTGATCGGTGTAATAACGGCAGAGAAATTCTTAATGAAACGCCTCTAAAAATTGGCAAACCCCACAAATCTCTGAACATCTTTTTCATTCTTGGGGATGGGCCAGTCCAGCACAGCTTTAATTTTACTTGCGTCCATACTTAAACCTTTGGGAGTTATTACATACCCCAGGAATTGAATGTCTGTTTGTTCAAACTCACATTTTTCTAGTTTAATGTATAGGCGGTGGGTACGAAGGCGCTCTAGAACTATACGGACCTGTTTTCTGTGGTTTTCAAGATTATCAGAGAATATTAGGATATCATCCAAATATGCCACAACAAACTGATCCAGGAGATCTCGTAGTACATCATTGATAAGATGCTGGAAAGTTGCGGGGGCATTACAAAGTCCAAATGGCATTACTAGATATTCGTAATGCCCGTACCTGGTTCTGAAAGCTGTTTTCCATTCATCATTGGGTCTTATACGAACCAGATTATATGCCCCCCGAAGATCAAGCTTCGTAAATATTTTAGCTGAGCGAAGTCTCTCCAAAAGTTCAGGAATCAGAGGCAAGGGGTAGCGGTTTTTAACAGTGATGTTATTAATGTCCCTGTAATCAACGCATGGCCGTAGGCTGCCATCTTTCTTTTCTACGAAGAAAATAGGAGCTCCTGCTGGATAAGTAGATGGTCGAATAAAGCCTTTGGCAAGATTTTCTTGTAGGTATTCACGAAGAGCTTTCAATTCAGGCTCAGAAAGGGAATATATACGGCCAAATGGGATAGCAGCCCCAGGCAACAGCTCTATTGGGCAATCATAAGGCCTGTGTGGTGGAAGCTGATCAGCATTCTTCTTATCACAGACATCTGCAAAATCCCGATATTGTAGAGGAAGCTTAGTCAAGTTTGTAGCAACCATTTCATTAATTGTTGTGGCAACAGGTGTTACTTTAGAGGGTTGACAATTCATTAAGCAGTGTTCTGAAGGAAAGGACAAAGTTCTGATCTTCCAATCAATCTGTGGGTTATGCAGAGCAAGCCAAGGTACCCCCAAAATCACTGGAAACTGTGTTGAGGAAATTAGGTGGAAAGAGATAGCCTCATGGTGATTCACTTCCACAGTCAACTTTAAGGGCACAGTCTCATGTGTAACCGGTCCTGACGTAAGTGGAGAACCATCAACTGTCTCCATTAACCCAGGTGAAGAATTAGGGATAGACTGAATTCTATTTCCTGCTGCAAATTTAATGTCCATAAAGTTTCCGCCTGCTCCAGAATCTGTCATAGCGGTAGTTGAAATTTTACGATCACCACATTGCAATGTGATAGGCACCACAAAATGAGGATGTTGAGTCAACATACCCTCTTCACCATGAGCCAGAGAAAACAAGGGTTGTGTGACAAAATCCAGTTGATCCGAAATCTGGGATTGGTGTAGAATCTGTGCACCCTCAGCCGCCATAGCTATTGTTCTTTTGGATTTGCTAGGGCAATTGATGGCATAGTGCCCTGCACTACCACAATACAGGCATAAATTGTGAGTGTGTCGCCACTGTTTTTCTTCGTTGGATAATGGCCCTCTTATTAGATTTACCTGCATAGCCTCTGGCTCAGAGTCTGTAGGTGTTTGTGGGATCGGAGTAGAAGTTCTTGAATAGGAAATTGGAGTAGTACTTGGTCTAAAAGAGCCCTGTCTTTCCAATCTTCTTTCAGAAAGTCTCCGATCAATACGGATAGCCAAACGCACAAATGCATCAAAGTCAGCAGGAAGATCAACACGAGCTAGCTCATCTTTTATAGCTTCTGAGAGACCTTTTCTGAAGTGGAACCTCTGGGCTGATTGGTTCAGGTAGTATCAGCAACCCACTGTCTGAATTCAGCAGCATATTCAGCCACTGAGCGCCTCCCTTGATGCAAATGAAGGAGAGTGGCTTCTGCTGTAGCACATCGATTGGGGTCATCAAAAACTAGGCACATAGCCTCAAGAAAGTCATTTAGATTACCCAAGACTGGACTGTCTTGTTCCAGAAGAGGGGAGCCCCAAGCCAGGGCTTCATCTTTGAATAATGAAAAAATAAATCCCACCTTCTCTCTTTCAGATGGAAATTGGTGAGGTAACATCATGAAGTGCAAACGGCATTGATTTAGGAAACCCCTACATTTTTTGCGATGTCCTTCAAACTTTTCTGGCAGGGGCAAGCGGGCCTCTTGGGTAGGTGTAACAGTAGCAGCCGCAGCATCACGTGCCCTGTAGCTGGTATACTCACTGTGCATTGACTGAAATTTATTTTGCAGTTCAGCTACCTGGTCCTGCAGCACTTGGATGGTCTGTGCCTGGGTCTGCACAGTTCTTGCAAATAAAGCAACCTGATGGGCCAATGCAGAATCTGTCCCGGCGGTCTCCATGAAAGGGCCAGATTATTATGTAATGATATAGAAATCACAAAGTTGTGGAGACCAGTAGCCAAGGTCAGCAATAATCCAGTTCCGCAAACTTTAAGGTGAAAACAGGAACAAGGTTTATTGAAGTGATCAGGAACCACACAATAATCTGGCAAGGATCAATAGACAGGAAGTGCCTTATATAGGCCAAGGACCAGACACCTGACCAGACACAGCTGAAGAGACTTAGGTACTAATACTCAATGGAATTCACAACAGGCAGGCTGGCGCAGTGGTAGGGAAGAGGTATAGCAACCTGGGGACCAGGGTTCAAAACCCAGCAGAATCAATTCCTCACACTCCCACAGTAAAAGAAATAGGATGCCCCCCTCGCAGAGGGTCTGGGGACACCCCCACAGTACAGGAGATAGGGTTTCCCGTCCCAGAGGGGCTGCGACACCCCCCACAGTACAGGAGATAGGACTTCCGCCTCACAGAGGGTCTGGGACCCCCCACAGTACAGAAGATAGGACTCCCCCCTCACAAAGGGGCTTGGACACACCACAGTACAGGAGACACCGGCAGTATAAGAGATAGGACTCCCCCCTCACAGAGGGGCTGGGACACCCACAGTACAGGAGATATGACTCCCCCCTCACAGACGGTCTGGGGACACACCCACAGTACAGGAGATAGGACTCCCCCCGCAAAGAGGGTTTGGGACTCCCCCCTCACAGAGGGGCTTGGACACTCCCACAGTAAAAGAGATAGGACTCCCCCCTCGCCGAGGGTCTGGGGACACCCCCACAGTAAAGGAGATATGACTCCCCCCTCACAGTTGGGCTGGGACTCCACCCCTCACAGAGGGGCTGGGACACCCCCACAGTAAAGGAGATAGGACTCCCCCACCCCTCCCAGAGGGGCTGGGACACCCCCACAGTACAGGAGATAAGGTTCCCCCTCCCAGAGGGGCTGGGACAACCCCCACAGTACAGGAGATAGGACTCCTCCCTCACAGAGGGGCTGGGACCCCCCACAGTACAGAAGATAGGACTCCCCCCTCACAGAGGGGCTTGGACACACCACAGTACAGGAGATAGGACTCCCCCCTCATAGAGGGACTGGGACACCTCCCGAGAACAGGAGATAGGACTCCCCCCCTCACAGAGGGGCTGGGACACCCACCACAGTACAGGAGATAGGACTCCCCACTCAAAGAGGGGCTGGGTCAGCCCCACAGTACAGGAGATAGGACTCCCCCTCACAGAGGGGCTGGCACATCCCCCCCAGTACAGGAGATAGGACTCCTCCCTCACTGAGGGGCTGGCACCCCCCCCCCCCCACAGACCTGGAGGTAGGACTCTCCCCTCCCAGAGGGGCTGTGACATCCCCCACAGTACAGGAGATAGGATTTCCGCCTCACAGAGGGTCTGGGACACCGGCAGCATAAGAGATAGGACTCCCCCCTCACAGAGGGGCTGGGACACCCCCACAGTACAGGAGATATGACTCCCCCCTCACAGAGGGGCTGGGACACCCACACAGTACAGGAGATATGACTCCCCCCTCACAGAGGGGCTGGGGACACCCCCAAAGTACAGGAGATAGGACTCCCCCCTCAAAGAGGGTCTGGGACTCCCCCCTCACAGAGGGGCTCGGACACTCCCACAGTAAAAGAGATAGGATGCCCCCCTCGCAGAGGGTCTGGGGACACCCCCACAGTACAGGAGATAGGGTTTCCCCTCCCAGAGGGGCTAAGACGTCCCCCACAATACAGGAGATAGGACTCCCCCCGTCACAAAGGGGCTAGGACACCACCCCACAGTACAGGAGATATGACTCTCCCCTCACAGAGGGGCTGGGACACCCCCCACAGTACAGGAGATAGGAATCCTCCCTCACAGAGGGGCTGGGACCCCCCACAGTACAGGAGAGAGGACTCACCCCTCACAGAGGGGCTGGGGACACCCCCACAGTACAGGAGATAGGACTCCCCCTCCCAGAGGGACTGTCATACCCCCCACAGTACAGGATATAGGACTTCCACCTCACAGAGGGTCTGGGACACCGGCAGTATAAGAGATAGGACTACCCCCTCACAGAGGGGCTGGGACACCCCCACAGTACAGGAGAGAGGACTCACCCCTCACAGAGGGGCTGGGGACACCCCCACAGTACAGGAGATAGGACTCCCCCCTCCCAGAGGGGCTTGAACACCCCCCACAGTACAGGAGATAGGATTCACCCCTCAAATAGGGTCTGGGACACCCCCCCCCCCCACAGTACAGGAGATAGGACTCTCCCTCACAGAAGGGCTGGCACACTCCCACAGTACAGGAGATAGGACTCCTCCCTCACAGAGGGGCTGGGGACACCCCCACCGTACAGGAGATAGGACTCCGCCCTCAAAGAGGGGCTGGAACACCCCCCACAGTACAGGAGATATGACTACCCCTCACAGAGGGGCCGGGACACCCCCACAGTACAGGAGAATGGACTCTTCCCACACAGAGGGGGCTGGGACACCCCGACAGTACAGGAGATAGGACTCCTCCCTCACAGAGGGGCTGGGACACCCCCACCGTACAGGAGATAGGACTCCCCTCCTTGAGGGGCTGGAACACCCCCACAGTACAGGAGATAGGACTTCCGCCTCACAGAGAGGCTGGGACACCCCCACAGTACATTAGATATGACTCCCCCCTCACAGAGGGGCTGGGGACACCCTCAAAGTACAGGAGATAGGACTCCCCCCTCAAAGAGGGGCTGGGACTCCCCCCTCCCCTCACAGAGGGGCTGGAACACCCCCACAGTAAAGGAGATAGGACTCCCCCCCCCCAGAGGGGCTGGGACACCCCCACAGTACAGGAAATAGGACTTCCGCCTCACAGAGGGTCTGGTCCACCGGCAGTACAAGAGATAGGACTCCCCCCTCACAGAGGGTCTGGGACACCCCCACAGTACAGAAGATATAACTCCCCCCTCACAGAGGGGCTGGAACACCCCCCAACAGTACAGGAGATAGGAATCCCCCCGCACAGAGGGGCTTGGACACACCACAGTTCAGGAGATAGGACTCCCCCCTCATAAAGGGGCTGGGACACCCCCGAGAACAGGAGATATGACGCCCCCCCTCACAGAGGGGCTGGGACACCCCCAACAGTACAGGAGATAGGACTCCCCCCTCAAAGATGGGCTGGGACACCCCCCACAGTACAGGAGATAGGACACCCCCTCAAAGAGGGGCTGGGACACCCCCCACAGTACAGGAGATAGGACTCCCCCTCACAGAGGGGCTGGGGACACCCCCCATAGTACAAGAGATAGGACTTTCCCCTCACAGAGGGGCTGGGACATCCCCCACAGTACAGGATATAGGACTTCCACCTCACAGAGGGTCTGGGACACCGGCAGTATAAGAGATAGGACTCCCCCCCTCACAGAGGGGCTGGGACACCCCCACAGTACAGGAGAGAGGACTCACCCCTCCCAGAGGGGCTGGAACACCCCCCACAGTACAGGAGATAGGATTCACCCCTCAAAGCGGGTCTGGGACACCCCCCCCCCACAGTACAGGAGATAGGACTCTCCCTCACAGAAGGGCTGGCACACTCCCACAGTACAGGAGATAGGACTCCTCCCTCACAGAGGGGCTGGGACACCCCCACCGTACAGGAGATAGGAATCCCCCCGCACAGAGGGGCTTGGACACACCACAGTTCAGGAGATAGGACTCCCCCCTCATAAAGGGGCTGGGACACCCCCGAGAACAGGAGATATGACGCCCCCCTCACAGAGGGGCTGGGACACCCCCAACAGTACAGGAGATAGGACTCCCCCCTCAAAGAGGGGCTGGGACACCCCCCACAGTACAGGAGATAGGACACCCCCTCAAAGAGGGGCTGGGACACCCCCCACAGTACAGGAGATAGGACTCCCCCTCACAGAGGGGCTGGGACACCCCCCATAGTACAAGAGATAGGACTTTCCCCTCACAGAGGGGCTGGGACATCCCCCACAGTACAGGATATAGGACTTCCACCTCACAGAGGGTCTGGGACACCGGCAGTATAAGAGATAGGACTCCCCCCTCACAGAGGGGCTGGGACACCCCCACCGTACAGGAGAGAGGACTCACCCCTCCCAGAGGGGCTGGAACACCCCCCACAGTACAGGAGATAGGATTCACCCCTCAAAGAGGGTCTGGGACACCCCCCCCCCCCCCCCCACAGTACAGGAGATAGGACTCTCCCTCACAGAAGGGCTGGCACACTCCCACAGTACAGGAGATAGGACTCCTCCCTCACAGAGGGGCTGGGACACCCCCACCGTACAGGAGATAGGAATCCCCCCGCACAGAGGGGCTTGGACACACCACAGTTCAGGAGATAGGACTCCCCCCTCATAAAGGGGCTGGGACACCCCCGAGAACAGGAGATATGACGCCCCCCTCACAGAGGGGCTGGGACACCCCCAACAGTACAGGAGATAGGACTCCCCCCTCAAAGAGGGGCTGGGACACCCCCCACAGTACAGGAGATAGGACACCCCCTCAAAGAGGGGCTGGGACACCCCCCACAGTACAGGAGATAGGACTCCCCCTCACAGAGGGGCTGGGACACCCCCCATAGTACAAGAGATAGGACTTTCCCCTCACAGAGGGGCTGGGACACCCCCCACAGTACAGGAGATAGGACTTCCACCTCACAGAGGGTCTGGGACACCGGCAGTATAAGAGATAGGACTCCCCCCTCACAGAGGGGCTGGGACACCCCCACAGTACAGGAGATAGGACTCACCCCTCCCAGAGGGGCTGGAACACCCCCCACAGTACAGGAGATAGGATTCACCCCTCAAAGAGGGTCTGGGACACCCCCCCCCCCCCCCCCACAGTACAGGAGATAGGACTCTCCCTCACAGAAGGGCTGGCACACTCCCACAGTACAGGAGATAGGACTCCTCCCTCACAGAGGGGCTGGGACACCCCCACCGTACAGGAGATAAGACTCCGCCCTCAAAGAGGGGCTGGAACACCCCCCACAGTACAGGAGATATGACTACCCCTCACAGAGGGGCCGGGACACCCCCACAGTACAGGAGAATGGACTCTTCCCACACAGAGGGGCTGGGACACCCCGACAGTACAGGAGATAGGACTCCTCCCTCACAGAAGGGCTGGGACACCCCCCACCGTACAGGAGATAGGACTCCCCTCCTTGAGGGGCTGGAACACCCCCACAGTACAGGAGATAGGACTTCCGCCTCACAGAGAGGCTGGGACACCCCCACAGTACATTAGATATGACTCCCCCCCTCACAGAGGGGCTGGGGACACCCTCAAAGTACAGGAGATAGGACTCCCCCCTCAAAGAGGGGCTGGGACTCCCCCCTCCCCTCACAGAGGGGCTGGAACACCCCCACAGTAAAGGAGATAGGATTCCCCCCCCCCAGAGGGGCTGGGACACCCCCACAGTACACGAGATAGGACTCCCCCTCCCAGAGGGGCTGGGACACCCCCACAGTACAGGAAATAGGACTTCCGCCTCACAGAGGGTCTGGTCCACCGGCAGTACAAGAGATAGGACTCCCCCCTCACAGAGGGTCTGGGACACCCCCACAGTACAGAAGATATAACTCCCCCCTCACAGAGGGGCTGGAACACCCCCAACAGTACAGGAGATAGGAATCCCCCCGCACAGAGGGGCTTGGACACACCACAGTTCAGGAGATAGGACTCCCCCCTCATAAAGGGGCTGGGACACCCCCGAGAACAGGAGATATGACGCCCCCCTCACAGAGGGGCTGGACACCCCCAACAGTACAGGAGATAGGACTCCCCCCTCAAAGAGGGGCTGGGACACCCCCCACAGTACAGGAGATAGGACTCCCCCCTCAAAGAGGGGCTGGGACACCCCCCACAGTACAGGAGATAGGACTCCCCCTCACAGAGGGGCTGGGACACCCCCCATAGTACAGGAGATAGGACTTTCCCCTCACAGAGGGGCTGGGACATACCCCACAGTACAGGATATAGGACTTCCACCTCACAGAGGGTCTGGGACACCGGCAGTATAAGAGATAGGACTCCCCCCTCACAGAGGGGCTGGGACACCCCCACAGTACAGGAGAGAGGACTCACCCCTCCCAGAGGGGCTGGAACACCCCCCACAGTACAGGAGATAGGATTCACCCCTCAAAGAGGGTCTGGGACACCCCCCCCCCCACAGTACAGGAGATAGGACTCTCCCTCACAGAAGGGCTGGCACACTCCCACAGTACAGGAGATAGGACTCCTCCCTCACAGAGGGGCTGGGACACCCCCACCGTACAGGAGATAGGACTCCGCCCTCAAAGAGGGGCTGGAACACCCCCCACAGTACAGGAGATATGACTACCCCTCACAGAGGGGCCGGGACACCCCCACAGTACAGGAGAATGGACTCTTCCCACACAGAGGGGCTGGGACACCCCGACAGTACAGGAGATAGGACTCCTCCCTCACAGAGGGGCTGGGACACCCCCACCGTACAGGAGATAGGACTCCCCTCCTTGAGGGGCTGGAACACCCCCACAGTACAGGAGATAGGACTTCCGCCTCACAGAGAGGCTGGGACACCCCCACAGTACATTAGATATGACTCCCCCCTCACAGAGGGGCTGGGGACACCCTCAAAGTACAGGAGATAGGACTCCCCCCTCAAAGAGGGGCTGGGACTCCCCCCTCCCCTCACAGAGGGGCTGGAACACCCCCACAGTAAAGGAGATAGGACTCCCCCCCCCAGAGGGGCTGGGACACCCCCACAGTACACGAGATAGGACTCCCCCTCCCAGAGGGGCTGGGACACCCCCACAGTACAGGAAATAGGACTTCCGCCTCACAGAGGGTCTGGTCCACCGGCAGTACAAGAGATAGGACTCCCCCCTCACAGAGGGTCTGGGACACCCCCACAGTACAGAAGATATAACTCCCCCCTCACAGAGGGGCTGGAACACCCCCAACAGTACAGGAGATAGGAATCCCCCCGCACAGAGGGGCTTGGACACACCACAGTTCAGGAGATAGGACTCCCCCCTCATAAAGGGGCTGGGACACCCCCGAGAACAGGAGATATGACGCCCCCCTCACAGAGGGGCTGGGACACCCCCAACAGTACAGGAGATAGGACTCCCCCCTCAAAGAGGGGCTGGGACACCCCCCACAGTACAGGAGATAGGACACCCCCTCAAAGAGGGGCTGGGACACCCCCCACAGTACAGGAGATAGGACTCCCCCTCACAGAGGGGCTGGGACACCCCCCATAGTACAAGAGATAGGACTTTCCCCTCACAGAGGGGCTGGGACATCCCCCACAGTACAGGATATAGGACTTCCACCTCACAGAGGGTCTGGGACACCGGCAGTATAAGAGATAGGACTCCCCCCTCACAGAGGGGCTGGGACACCCCCACAGTACAGGAGAGAGGACTCCCCCCTCCCAGAGGGGCTGGGACACCCCCCCACAGTACAGGAGATAGGATTCACCCCTCAAAGAGGGTCTGGGACACCCCCCCCCCCCCCACAGTACAGGAGATAGGACTCTCCCTCACAGAAGGGCTGGCACAACTCCCACAGTACAGGAGATAGGACTCCTCCCTCACAGAGGGGCTGGGACACCCCCACCGTACAGGAGATAGGACTCCGCCCTCAAAGAGGGGCTGGAACACCCCCCACAGTACAGGAGATATGACTACCCCTCACAGAGGGGCCGGGACACCCCCACAGTACAGGAGAATGGACTCTTCCCACACAGAGGGGCTGGGACACCCCGACAGTACAGGAGATAGGACTCCTCCCTCACAGAAGGGCTGGGACACCCCCACCGTACAGGAGATAGGACTCCCCTCCTTGAGGGGCTGGAACACCCCCACAGTACAGGAGATAGGACTTCCGCCTCACAGAGAGGCTGGGACACCCCCACAGTACATTAGATATGACTCCCCCCTCACAGAGGGGCTGGGGACACCCTCAAAGTACAGGAGATAGGACTCCCCCCTCAAAGAGGGGCTGGGACTCCCCCCTCCCCTCACAGAGGGTCTGGAACACCCCCACAGTAAAGGAGATAGGATTCCCCCCCCCAGAGGGGCTGGGACACCCCCACAGTACACGAGATAGGACTCCCCCTCCCAGAGGGGCTGGGACACCCCCACAGTACAGGAAATAGGACTTCCGCCTCACAGAGGGTCTGGTCCACCGGCAGTACAAGAGATAGGACTCCCCCCTCACAGAGGGTCTGGGACACCCCCACAGTACAGAAGATATAACTCCCCCCTCACAGAGGGGCTGGAACACCCCCAACAGTACAGGAGATAGGAATCCCCCCGCACAGAGGGGCTTGGACTCCCCCCTCACAGAGGGGTTTGGACTCACCCCTCACAGAGGGGCTGGCACGCCCCCACAGTACAGGAGATAGGACTCCCCCCTCACAGAGGGGCTGGGACTCCCCACTCACAGAGGGGTTGGGATTCCCTACTCACAGAGGGGCTGGGACACCACCACAGTACAGGAGATAGGACTCCCCCCTCACAGTGGGGCTGGGACACCCCCACAGTACAGGAGATAGGACTCCCACCTCACAGAGAGGCTGGGACACCCCACAGTACAGGAGATAGGACTCCCCCCTCCCAGAGGGGCTGGGACACACCCACAGTACAGAAGATAGGAATCCTCCCTTCCAGAGGGGCTGGCAACCCCCCCCCCCACACACACACAGTACATGAGATAGGACTCCCCCCTCCCAGAGGGCTGGGACACCCTCCACAGTACAGGAGATAGGACTCCCCCCTCCCAGAGGGCTGGGACACCCCCCCACAGTACAGGAGATAGGACTCCCCCCTCCCAGAGGGCTGGGACACCCCCCACAGTACAGGAGATAAGACTCCCCCTCACAGAGGGTCTGGGACACCCCCACAGTACAGGAGATAGGTCCCCCCATCACAGAGGGGCTGGGACTCCCCCCTCACAGAGGGGCTGGGACTCCCCCCTCACAGAGGGGCTGGGACTCCCCCCTCACAGAGGGGCTGGGACTCCTCCCTCACAGAGGGGTAGGGACTCCCCCTCACAGAGGGGCTGGGACCCCCCCACAGTACAGGAGATAGGACTCCCCCCTCACAGAGCGGCTGGGAAAACCTCACAGTACAGGAGATAGGACTCCGCCTTCCCAGAGGGGCTGGAACACCCCACACAGTACAGGTGATAGGACTCCCCCCTCACAGAGGGGCTGGGACACCACACACAGTACAGGAGATAGGATTCCCTACTCACAGAGAGGCTGGGACACCCCCACAGTACAGGAGATAGGACTCCCCCCTCACAGAGGGTCTGGGGACACCCCCACAGTACAGGAGATAGGACTACCCACTCACAGAGGGGCTGGGACTACCCCCTCACAAGGGGCTGGGACTCCCCCCTCACAGAGGGGTTGGGACTCCCACCTCATAGAGGGGCTGGGACACCCCCACAGCACAGGAGATAGGACTCCCCCCTCAAAGAGGGGCTAGAACACCCCCCACAGTACAGGAGATAGGACTCCCCCCTCACAGAAGGGCTGGAAATCCCCCCTCACAAGGGGCTGGGACTCCCCTCTCACAGAGGGGCTGGGACTCCCCCCTCACAGAGGGGTAGGGACTCCCACTCACAGAGGGGCTGGGACACCCCCACAGTACAGGAGATAGGACTACCCCTCACAGAGCGGCTGGGACACCCTCACAGTACAGGAGATAGGACTCCGCCTTCCCAGAGGGGCTGGAACACCCCACACAGTACAGGTGATAGGACTCCCCCCTCACAGAGGGGCTGGGACACCACACACAGTACAGGAGATAGGATTCCCTACTCACAGAGAGGCTGGGACACCCCCACAGTACAGGAGATAGGACTCCCCCCTCACAGAGGGTCTGGGGACACCCCACAGTACAGGAGATAGGACTACCCCCTCACAGAGGGGCTGGGACTAACCCCTCGCAGAGGGGTTGGGACTTCCGCCTCACAGAGGGGCTGGGACACCCCCACAGTACAGGAGATAGGACTCCCCCCTCACTGAGTACCTGGGACTCCCCCCTCACAGAGGGGCTAGTACTCCCACCTCACAGAGGGGCTGGGACACCCCACAGTACAGGAGATAGGACCCCCCCTCACAGAGGGGCTGGGACACCCCCACAGTACGGGAGATAGGAATCCCCCCTCCCAGAGGGACTGGGACACCCCCACAGTACAGGGGATAGGACACCCCCCTCACAGTGGGGCTGGGACACCCCCAACAGTACAGGAGATATGACTCACCCCTCACAGCGGGTTGGGACTCCCCCCTCACAGAGGGGCTGGGACACCCCCACAGTACAGGAGATAGGACTCCCCCCTCACAGAGCGGCTGGGACCCCCCCACAGTACAGGAGATAGGACTCCCCCTCACAGAGTACCTGGGACTACCCCTCACAGAGGGATTGGGACTCTACCCTCACAGAGGTGCTGGGACTCCCCCACAGTACAGGAGATTGGACTCCCCCCTCACAGAGGGGCTGGGATGCCCCCCACAGTACAGGAGATAGGACCCCCACCCTCACAGTGGGTCTGGGACTCCCCCCTCACAGTGGGTCTGGGACTCCCCCCTCACAGAGGGGTTTGAACTCCCCCCTCACAGTGGGTCTGGGACTCTCCCCTCACAGAGGGGTTTTGAATCCCCCCTCACAGAGGGGCTGGGACGACCCCACAGTACAGGAGATAGGACTTCCCCTTCACAGAGGGGCTGGGACTCCCCCCTCACAGAGGGGTTGGGACTCCCCCCTCACAGAGGGGCTGGGACACCCCCACAGTACAGGAGATAGGACTCCCCCCTCACAGAGAGGCTGGGACACCCCACAGTACAGGAGATAGGACACCCCCCTCCCAGAGGTACTGGGACACCCCCACAGTACAGGAGATAGGACTCCGCCTTCCCAGAGGGGCTGGGACACCCCACACAGTACAGGAGATAGGATCCACCCCTCACAGAGGGGTTGGGACACCCCCCACAGTACAGGAGATAGGACTCCCCCCTCACTGAGTACCTGGGACTCCCCCCTCACAGAGGGGCTAGTACTCCCACCTCACAGAGGGGCTGGGACACCCCACAGTACAGGAGATAGGACCCCCCCTCACAGAGGGGCTGGGACACCCCCACAGTACGGGAGATAGGAATCCCCCCTCCCAGAGGGACTGGGACACCCCCACAGTACAGGAGATAGGACACCCCCCTCACAGTGGGGCTGGGACACCCCCAACAGTACAGGAGATATGACTCACCCCTCACAGCGGGTTGGGACTCCCCCCTCACAGAGGGGCTGGGACACCCCCACAGTACAGGAGATAGGACTCCCCCCTCACAGAGCGGCTGGGACCCCCCCACAGTACAGGAGATAGGACTCCCCCTCACAGAGTACCTGGGACTACCCCTCACAGAGGGATTGGGACTCTACCCTCACAGAGGTGCTGGGACTCCCCCACAGTACAGGAGATAGGACTCCCCCTCACAGAGGGGCTGGGATGCCCCCCACAGTACAGGAGATAGGACCCCCACCCTCACAGTGGGTCTGGGACTCCCCCCTCACAGTGGGTCTGGGACTCCCCCCTCCGAACTCCCCCCTCACAGTGGGTCTGGGACTCTCCCCTCACAGAGGGGTTTTGAATCCCCCCTCACAGAGGGGCTGGGACGACCCCACAGTACAGGAGATAGGACTCCCCCTTCACAGAGGGGCTGGGACTCCCCCCTCACAGAGGGGTTGGGACTCCCCCCTCACAGAGGGGCTGGGACACCCCCACAGTACAGGAGATAGCACTCCCCCCTCACAGAGAGGCTGGGACACCCCACAGTACAGGAGATAGGACACCCCCCTCCCAGAGGTACTGGGACACCCCCACAGTACAGGAGATAGGACTCCGCCTTCCCAGAGGGGCTGGGACACCCCACACAGTACAGGAGATAGGATCCACCCCTCACAGAGGGGTTGGGACACCCCCCACAGTACAGGAGATAGGACTCCCCCCTCACAGAGGGGCTGGGACACCCCCCACAGTACAGGAGATATGACTGCCCCCTCACAGTGGGGCTGGGACACCCCCAACAGTACAGGAGATAGGACTCCCCCTTAAAAGAGGGGCAGGAACACCCCCCACAGTACAGGAGATAGGACTCCCTCCTCACAGAGGGGCTGGGACACCCCCCACAGTACAGGAGATAGGATTCCCCCCTCAAAGAGGGGCTGGGACACCCCCCACAGTACAGCAAATGGGATTCCCCATCACAGAGGGGCTGGCACCCCTCCCCCACAGTACAGGAGATAGGACTCCTCCCTCACAGAGGGGCTGGGACACCCCCACAGTACAGGAGATAGGACACCCCCTCACAGTGGGGCTGGGACACCCCCAACAGTACAGGAGATAGGACTCCCCCCTCACAGCGGGCTGGGACTCCCCCCTCACAGAGCGTCTGGGACACCCCCACAGTACAGGAGATAAGAATCCCCCTTCCCAGAGGGTCTGGTACACCCCACACAGTACAAGAGATAGGATACCCCCCTCACAGAGGGGCTGGAACACCCCACACAGTACAGGTGATAGGACTCCCCCCTCACAGAGGGGCTGGGACACCACACACAGTACAGGAGATAGGATTCCCTACTCACAGAGAGGCTGGGACACCCCCACAGTACAGGAGATAGGACTCCCCCCTCACAGAGGGTCTGGGGACACCCCACAGTACAGGAGATAGGACTACCCCCTCACAGAGGGGCTGGGACTAACCCCTCGCAGAGGGGTTGGGACTTCCGCCTCACAGAGGGGCTGGGACACCCCCACAGTACAGGAGATAGGACTCCCCCCTCACTGAGTACCTGGGACTCCCCCCTCACAGAGGGGCTAGTACTCCCACCTCACAGAGGGGCTGGGACACCCCACAGTACAGGAGATAGGACCCCCCCCTCACAGAGGGGCTGGGACACCCCCACAGTACGGGAGATAGGAATCCCCCCTCCCAGAGGGACTGGGACACCCCCACAGTACAGGAGATAGGACACCCCCCTCACAGTGGGGCTGGGACACCCCCAACAGTACAGGAGATATGACTCACCCCTCACAGCGGGTTGGGACTCCCCCCTCACAGAGGGGCTGGGACACCCCCACAGTACAGGAGATAGGACTCCCCCCTCACAGAGCGGCTGGGACCCCCCCCACAGTACAGGAGATAGGACTCCCCCTCACAGAGTACCTGGGACTACCCCTCACAGAGGGATTGGGACTCTACCCTCACAGAGGTGCTGGGACTCCCCCACAGTACAGGAGATAGGACTCCCCCCTCACAGAGGGGCTGGGACACCCCCCACAGTACAGGAGATAGGACCCCCACCCTCACAGTGGGTCTGGGACTCCCCCCTCACAGTGGGTCTGGGACTCCCCCCTCACAGAGGGGTTTGAACTCCCCCCTCACAGTGGGTCTGGGACTCTCCCCTCACAGAGGGGTTTTGAATCCCCCCTCACAGAGGGGCTGGGACGACCCCACAGTACAGGAGATAGGACTTCCCCTTCACAGAGGGGCTGGGACTCCCCCCTCACAGAGGGGTTGGGACTCCCCCCTCACAGAGGGGCTGGGACACCCCCACAGTACAGGAGATAGGACTCCCCCCTCACAGAGAGGCTGGGACACCCCACAGTACAGGAGATAGGACACCCCCCTCCCAGAGGTACTGGGACACCCCCCCAGGACAGGAGATAGGACTCCGCCGTCCCAGAGGGGCTGGGACACCCCACACAGTACAGGAGATAGGATCCACCCCTCACAGAGGGGTTGGGACACCCCCCACAGTACAGGAGATAGGACTCCCCCCTCACAGAGGGGCTGGGACACCCCCCACAGTACAGGAGATATGACTGCCCCCTCACAGTGGGGCTGGGACACCCCCAACAGTACAGGAGATAGGACTCCCCCTTAAAAGAGGGGCAGGAACACCCCCCACAGTACAGGAGATAGGACTCCCTCCTCACAGAGGGGCTGGGACACCCCCCACAGTACAGGAGATAGGATTCCCCCCTCAAAGAGGGGCTGGGACACCCCCCACAGTACAGCAAATGGGACTCCCCATCACAGAGGGGCTGGCACCCCTCCCCCACAGTACAGGAGATAGGACTCCTCCCTCACAGAGGGGCTGGGACACCCCCACAGTACAGGAGATAGGACACCCCCTCACAGTGGGGCTGGGACACCCCCAACAGTACAGGAGATAGGACTCCCCCCTCACAGCGGGCTGGGACTCCCCCCTCACAGAGCGTCTGGGACACCCCCACAGTACAGGAGATAAGAATCCCCCTTCCCAGAGGGTCTGGTACACCCCACACAGTACAAGAGATAGGATACCCCCCTCACAGAGGGGTTGGGACACCCCCACAGTACAGGAGATAGGACTCTCCCCTCACAGAGGGGCTGGTAGGGGGGACTCCCCCCTCACAGCTGGGACTCCCCCCTCACAGAGGGGCTGGGACTCCCCCCTCACAGAGGGGTTGGGACTCCCCCTCACACAGGGGCTGGGACACCCCCACAGTACAGGAGATAGGACTCCCCCCTCACAGAGCGGCTGGGACACCCTCACAGTACAGGAGATAGGACTCTGCCTTCCCAGAGGGGCTGGGACACCCCAACAGTACAGGAGATAGGACTCCCACCTCACAGAGGGGATGAGACACCCCACACAGTACAGGAGATAGGATTCCCCCCTCACAGAGTACCTGGGACTGCCCCTCACAGAGGGGTTGGAACTCCTCCCTCACAGAGGTGCTGGGACTCTCCCACAGTACAGGAGATAGGACCCCCACCCTCACAGTGGGGCTGGTAGGGGGGACTCCCCCCTCACCCACTGTGAGGGGGGACTCCCCCCTCACAGTGGGTCTGGGACTCCTCCCTCACAGAGGGGTTTGGACTCCCCCCTTACAGAGGGGCTGGAATGCCCCCCACAGTACAGGAGATACGACTCCCCCCTCACAGAGGGGCTGGGGACACCCCCACAGTACAGGAGATAGGAAATTTTTTAATTAAATTTTCTTACAACAAATTACAAAATAGTGTTCAATGTATCAAAAACATATACAAAAATACAATTAAAAAGAAAATGTCATATCCATATTTTCCCAACAATCTGTAGTTTGTTATTTTACATATACTTCTTTTATATCTTTAATTATGTGATTAATCACAGAGTCCGTAGTTAAAATAATTTGTTTTGATGATTTTAAACACCTCGCTTGCCATAAATGATATATTACTATACAATTAATTACATATAAAGTGCATTTGTTAATCTTATCTGCCCAATTGATATTTCCATATACTAATTCAGCATAGAGACTGCCCTTTAAAGTTGGGTATTTTAAGAAGTATGGACATCTCTGTCCATATTGCTAAACTGAAGGGACAGTCACACAAAAAATGAGACATTGTTTCTAACATCCCTGAACATTCTTCTCTCGGGCAATTTCGTTCCTCCAATTTTTTAAATTTCAAGTTAGAGCGAACGTATAATTTTCCTTGAAAACTAAGCCAAATAACATCTCTCAACTTAACTGGTATTCTCGTGCTAGTAACATTCTGAATGGCTTTTTTCATTAAGGTATTAGGGCAGTCTTTTAAATCCA
Organism: Discoglossus pictus; assembly: GCA_027410445.1. Taxonomy (NCBI): domain Eukaryota; kingdom Metazoa; phylum Chordata; class Amphibia; order Anura; family Alytidae; genus Discoglossus; species Discoglossus pictus. Next base: position 160,337,075 of record CM050168.1, read on the forward strand.
ACTTGGCACTATAGTACTTATTTAACAGAACATGATATAATTGTTTTCTATCTAACCCAGTGATATCTTCATATGAAATTTGCGATCTCAGCAACAACTTTATACATTGTTGAGCATATAGAGAGCAATGTTTAACCTTACCAGACAATCTTTTAATCTTTACTCCTCTTTTCCAAACTCCAACAAAGTGATTAATTTGGTTTTTATATAAGACTCCCCATAAATCTGTTCTACCAGATTTAAAAAACTTAAATTCTTAGTTATAAACAAGAGATTGTAAAAAAGTTCAGGACACAACATGCCTAATCCTCCATCTTTCCTATGGAGATATGAAATGTTACGTTTAACTATATTTAAACGATTACCCCATATTAGCTGAAACAACAAAACAGTTATCTTAACCACTAAATTATCAGGTAATGGAAAGACAAAACTAGTATAAATAAAAATGGGAAACATTCCTCCGGCTATGCTCAGGGTGGTCTGAAAGCTACCAGAAGCAAGGAGGTGTATTGCAACTAACATCCGTGTCATTCCTGGGATGGCTCTATTTGCCCCTGAGCGAGGCTCAAGGTCCACTCTGAGAACCTAATAGAGCTCCCCAAGACTGGCACGGGTCAGCCGAAAACGCTCATACACCTCCCCATCAGTTAACCCCTCTAATGTGAGTCTCTCCCTGTACACATTGGGTGCCCTTCGCCTCCTCACAGGCTCCTGGCCAGGCTCCTGGCCAGGCTCCTGCTCAGGCTCCTGGCCAGGCTCCTGGTCAGGCTCCTGGTCAGGCTCCTGGTCAGGCTCTTCCCCTTCTGCCTGAGCCATCACATCCTGTACTCCCCCCAGCAGCTGATCACCGACAACATTGTCAGCCTCCCTGTGTGCAGGTGGCCCTATATCCCTCTGTCCCTGTGCTGCTGGAGCTCTCTCTCCTCCCTGATCCTCCCCCACGATACTAGGCATGGCCTGTGGTAATTCCCTTGCCTGGCTTGGTTCTGCCCCAGCATGGATCACATCACCACTCACACCCTCATTCACTCCCAGACACTCCTCTCTGCCACTCCCCATCACCCCCTCAATCACACACCTTGCTTCCTGGTCTTCATACTGTGCTAGGTGAGATGCACAAAAGCATCTCAACCTCATCCGCCCACTCATCCTGTCCATCATCCCTCTCACATGATCATCCATGCTGTTTCAGACATGCTGATGACTTGTTGGGGATGGGGTTATATAGCTTGGTGATTGCATGACCTGGTATTAGGCACGTTATATTCTGCTTTGCCATTGGTCACCTGTGGATCTTTACATGGCATTCCAGCTGATGATTTTACGTCAAGAAGCCTCTCAACCTATTACATACGCACTTGGCCATATGTAATTGGCTGTCCCAACACGGGCCACCAAGTGCGTATGTAATAGGTAGAGAGTCCCAACGCGGGCCGCCCAGTGCGTATGTAATTGGCTGAGAGTCCCAACGCGGGCCGCCAAGTGCGTATGTAATTGGCTGAGAGGCTTTTGGCGGGCCAACGTGGCAATGGCGATGACGCAAAAACCCACCAAAAGCCTCTCAGCCAATTACATACGCACTTGGCGGCCCGCGTTGGGACTCTCAGCCAATTACATACGCACTTGGCGGCCCGTGTTGGGACTCTCAGCCAATTACATACGCACTTGGCGGCCTGACACTATAAGTGGTTATGTAATTGGCTGAGTCTGTTGGCGCGCTCGCAAGCTGATAAGGGGACGTCCTAGCGAGACACGCCTCTCAGCCAATCACGTACGAGCTAAGAATTTGATTGACAGTATGAGCTTATAAATGTGATTGATACAAACCCATGCGCTGACTGTGTTGTAAGAGCCATTGGAGTTAGCACGCAGTTCCAGGAGCAGGTGGGAGAGAGTTTTATTAGTACTTTGGAGAGAGGGAGATTAGTTTTTTTTTCTTTTTTCATTGTCTATTTCATAAGTCCTTCCATTTAAACAATACACATATTTACAGATTTCACATATTTGCAAGACACATAGATTAAATAACACACATAGAGACATATATATAGTTAGGACACACACCCCACACACCCATCCCCCCCCACCACACCCCATCCCCCAACACACCCCATCCCCCAACACACCCCATCCCCCACCACTTATTAAATACACATAGCACACACATCTTTTCTTTCCAACAGACATTCCAGTAATACTTTTATTTCTTTATCGTTACATGGATTTGTAGGCGCACTCTTTTTGATTGTTTTGTATTTTATTACTAGCATATTTACACGTAAGAGTTACACATATTTACACATTACACATCCTTGTTGCAAGGGAAGCGAAGCCTGGGCCTAAGGCTCAGGCTTGGAAGGAGGTAGTGGAATTGATGAAGGAGGTGTCCACGGTTCCTAGGGGCTTGAGGTCCTTGAAGCACAGATATGTGGATATCAGGGCCACGGTGAAGAGGAAGATGGCCAGAGAAGTGTCACCTATAAGGAGTGGGAGAGGATCCCAAGGGACTTTCTGTGACCATCACCCGCAGCTGGAGCTTCATCCCCAGTGGCCCAGCAGGACCCAGCCTCCAGTTCAGGTGAATATCACATACACCAACATGCCACCACATGTGCATCACACACACTACACATGGTGAGCAACAAGGACACTGACATGTCAGCTCCATGGAATTAACAAGGGATGGATGGAAGTGTCATTAAATCCATGAAGCTGACAAGTCAATGTCATTCCTAGCCACCCCAAGAGTAATCAAGCAATAGAGTCCATGTACTGGTGTGCCCAATGCAGCCTATGCAGTTACAGACCGCAGAAAAAATACAGACAGCGTTAGGAGCCAGGAGAGGTCAAGACAAGAAACCAAAGAATAGATCCAATCTAGCAAATGACAGCTAATGTGAGTTGCAATTAGGAGAATCATCCATGTTCAGGCCTAGATGTCAGATAGTTAGGAGTGAAACCGCAGAAAAAATACAGACAGCGTTAGGAGCCAGGAGAGGTCAAGACAAGAAACCAAGGAATAGATCCTATCTAGCAAATGACAGCTAATGTGAGTTGCAATTAGGAGAATCATCCATGTTCAGGCCTACATGTCAGATAGTTAGGAGTGAAAACATATCAATGTATTGATCAGCATACTAATGACATGTACCTTTCTTTTCTCTATTTCAGCATCCAGTAGGAGGTCTGGGTCCAGTGATGAGCCAGGAGCAGGGCCGTCAGCCCCCACCCAGCAGGAGACCGCTCAGGGGGAGGAGGCTACAGGCTCATCCGAGGGCCCTGGCTCTTCGGAGGGGGAGGTCGTGGTCGTTGACAGCCCCCCTGTCCAGAGCCCGACTGTCCCCCTCCTCCAAAGACTTGCCATCTCGCCGGGGCCCTCAGAAGTAGTGGAATATGCCACAGCTCCTCCTTCCCCACACACTGAGCCACCGGGGACACCAACATCAGAGACCCTGTCTCTAGCCAGGTCCCAGATCCTCCCCACTCTCTCCCCGCCATCTTCCCACCCGGCCCTGCCAGCAGGAACCCAGCCCCCCCCCATCACCAACGACCGAGGCTGCGCTACTGGAGTTGTTGGCCCTCGTGAGGAGGATTGATGCCAACATCTCTGGCATGAGGCGCAGCCAGGATAGGCGCTTTAGGGAGGAGAGGAGGCATCATTGGAGGCTGGAGCAGCATTTGGTCAGGCTGCTGGGAACAGGGCAGGTCACCAGCCTGGCCCCTCCTCTCCTTCCACCATGCCTCCGCCGCCACCACCACCCGTGGAGCCACTACCTCCTCCAGCTCCCCCACCACCAACAGGGAGACGGCGTCCGGCCGCGGACGATGCAGGTCCTGTGCCCAGGCGGAGGAGGACCTAGGGGCTGTGGACATAATTGTGCCTTCTCAACAGCACTCCTCAGTGACCATCTATTGGTCACAATTCTGACCTCATCTAGCCTGGCTACAGAGTTTTGGATCTTTGCCTATGTGATGGTGATATTTTGTATGCAGATGGCTACCTCCCATCACATGGTCCATGATCCTCTTCTCTGTGGACACGTAGGGTTCGGTTGAACATGACACCAATTGATGGTCACTGGGGAATGCTGTTGGGAAGGGATGCTGCAGTCCCCTTTTTTTAGGCCCTTAGACTTTAGGTTTTCTCTTTGTTTTCCTTTCCATTTGTTTTGTTTTAGGTACCATTCAGGCCCATGAAGGCATCTCCTACATCTGCAAGCATTGTGGAGGAATTATATGAGGCGTAAGGTTTTCCAAGTGCCTCTCAGGTAGACATTACTCCAATGACAGCCCCCTCCTTAACATGTAGCTCCCACAATCTTAAAGCTATCATATTGCCAGATATCTCAGACATGATTATTGTTAGCTGAAATGTAGACTAATACCTCTATGGCGGTGGACTTGCAAAGTCTCACAATGGCATGTTAATGACAGCCAGCATTAATATATGCACTAATAAAGCATGTGATCCTGACCTCAATATCGGTCTGAGAACAGATCTTTGGGTCTGATGTAAGAAACAGTGAATGTGGCTGCTGACCTTTGTGTCCTGTCCATATTAATGGGTATTTGCCCATATTACTCATTATCCAGAGACATACTGTAGCTAATAGTTAGTAATGCTTGCAGATGGGAATCAGGTGAGTTGGTATATTGGTACAGTATTTAGCACTTTTACTGTACATGCATTGTTATTATTTTTTTTCTATCCTCCTGCGCCGCTTTTGTTTTTTGGTGACCATTCATTTTTGGGGGCAATTTCGCACACCACACTGTATGTGTGAAACTGGATTGGATTACATAGTCCAGAGGTTGAATCATTTGTTCCATTGAGCAGATCCAGACAAGTTGTAAGTGCCATGCACTCTAATGGTTTCTTCAGTTAAATGGAGTGATTTGTGATGATCCTTTTTCTCATCATATTCCGGTGGCAGCGGTGTACTGACCGCATGTGACCCTGGTAGGTGCTATGCATCATGCTTATTCTAGACTATTAGATTGACCCCTGTAGGTATCCCCTTTTTTTTATTTAGCCCATTGCTCTCTCGGGACTTGCCCACACCACACCCATGATATTAATGCACAGTCTTGACCACTGCTGATTGTGGTCTGTGTCCAAAAATAAAGTTTTGTTATACCGTTCTGTGAATGCACAGTCTTGACCACTGCTGATTGTGGTCTGTGTCCAAAAATAAAGCTGTGTTATCCTGTTCTCACCATGTCGGTGTGTTTTCAATGGTTGGGGTTAGGGGACATCCACATGCATCACAATAGTGTCACATTACTATAGCTGTAAACTAATGAGCGCTAGTTAACCTGCAATAGATCCATACATACTAAGAGGAATAATAGTCCTAATAGCATTAGATATCATATAATGCATCTAATTAATCTACAATCTAGGCATAATAAAGGGTTAATGCACAGGCCAAGTACAATTAGCGAGACTGGGGAGTAGGAACATTCCCCTGAGGGCCTAACAGGATAATGATAGGTGATACTGCAGTGGCTTGTCAGTTCCTTCTCCAGTGATTTCGGATTTGTCCGTCCACCCTGCTTTCACACGCACTTCCCCAACATCACTTAGCAATCGAAACTAATGTAAATTGATGAATAGCAGAACATAATGGGAGGTCAACAAATGGGAATGAATGGACATCTTGGCACATGGCCACCAGCAATGGCGTGGGACTTCCTTGGATAAGAGTAGTGGCGATTACCCCTGATGGAGGTGAGTTGGCTGGTGCTCATTGTGCCTCTGCAAACCCTCTGTGTGTGTTTGCTGCCCTTGTGGGTGGGAGAGTGAAAGCAAAGTGACAGCAGAACTGACAATCCACTCCGGTCTCACCAGCATAGGAACCTTGTAAGTAAGCAGTGACAGAGGGTCAGAGACAGTCAGACCCGACCGAAAGACCAAACAAGAGGTATTGTGTATTTCAATGAAGCTGTGAGCTAGCCCATTAAGGGCCATTGTGGGTGGGAGAGTGAAAGCAGAGTGGACGGCCAAATCCCAAACCACTGGAGAAGGAACTGACAATCCACTCCGGTCTCACCAGCATAGGAACCTTGTAAGTAAGCAGTGACAGAGGGTCAGAGACAGTCAGACCCGACTGAAAGACCAAACAAGAGGTATTGTGTATTTCAATAAAGCTGTGAGCTAGCCCATTAAGGGCCATTGTGGGTGGGAGAGTGAAAGCAGAGTGGACGGCCAAATCCCAAGCCACTGGAGAAGGAACTGACAATCCACTCCGGTCTCACCAGCATAGGAAGCTTGTAAGTAAGCAGTGACAGAGGGTCAGAGACAGTCAGACCCGACCGAAAGACCAAACAAGAGGTATTGTGTATTTCAATGAAGCTGTGAGCTATCCCATTAAGGGCCATTGTGGGTGGGAGAGTGAAAGCAGAGTGGACGGCCAAATCCCAAACCACTGGAGAAAGAACTGACAATCCACTCCGGTCTCACCAGCATAGGAACCTTGTAAGTAAGCAGTGACAGAGGGTCAGAGACAGTCAGACCCGACCGAAAGACCAAACAAGAGGTATTGTGTATTTCAATGAAGCTGTGAGCTATCCCATTAAGGGCCATTGTGGGTGGGAGAGTGAAAGCAGAGTGGACGGCCAAATCCCAAACCACTGGAGAAGGAACTAACAATCCACTCCGGTCTCACCAGCATAGGAACCTTGTAAGTAAGCTGTGACAGAGGGTCACAGACAGACCCGAACGAAAGACTGAACAGGACATATTCACATACTCCATGTGCCCCATATTTGTGTTCCCAAATGTAGATGTGATGAGCAACATGTATACAAAATAACAGGGTTAATATGGCATTATTTTGAGTTTTTTGTGTTTTTATGTAATCAGGTAGTGTGTCTTTAATTTTGCTTTATGTAAGCTGCAGCATGGCTTTTCATTCAAAATGTAACAACGAATTGGTTGTATAATGCCTTTGCTTTGGTGGGGGGAGGGGATGGTGAAATCAATTGTAATGGCCTTCCATGCTTTTACTCTGTTAAACTCACTTTTACATTTTTAAGTTGTCTGTACGTAATGCGTAAACCATTTTACTGGTGTTTTTTGTGCACTTAGCGATTTTGCGAGATACGAGCGTCTACGCAAGGAATTCTTTTCCGCTACTTACTACGTAGCGCTTTTCGGAGGCAAATCTCGGCAAAGGAGTCCGAAATTACACAAGTCAATCGCAAGTCAATCGCAAGTCGACTCGTATTACGTAAATCGCGTTACGATGCGCATTTGCGAGATACGATTTCATACGCAGCTCGAATTTAATAGGGCCCATAGTCTTTATGATGTTCATCCTAAATATAAATTGCCCATATGAAATGTTTAATATATTTTTTAGAATTATTTAATAATAGAGGCATTAGGAAGTTCAACAATGCATTGTTTTTTTATATACCAAGTATAAACATAATATGCACAATGCTTCATTGTAATATTACTTCTATTACTAATATTTAATATCAATGGACTCAACAATTTAATAATATATATATATTCCCTTTTGCAATATTTCATGATTTCACACATCTTAGATTTGACTTCTATATGAAGAGATTACTATTTAAGTTTTTTAAATTGTGTGAGAATAATTTATAGAATTTTTGATCACATTTATGTTTTAAATCCCGTTTTTCTTACTGCCATGAGGCAAAGGCCTGATGGGAAGGCAGGCGTAACCCTTGATGAAATTCAAGAAACGTGCGTCGGGTGCACATAGGAGCGCCGTCGCAGGTCAATGACGTCATCTGTTTGCGTCTAGACCGCGGCGTGACTAGCAGAGAGTAAGCGTTTCCAGTTTCAGGCCCATAGCTTAAAGTCCCTTCCCTGCTTACTATATTTATGCTATTTAGTCAGTTTAGTAGCCTAAGGGAGGCAAATGCAATATATTGAATCAAGACTCTGATTGCAACGCTCAAATTTTGGAATTTGGGATATTTGGAATATCATTTAACTAGAGAAAAAGCAACATGGAGGCATTTATTTCCCAATAGGTATTACTCTAGTCCATAGTCTCATGTCATAGCCATTCCCAAAAGAATATTGGTTTCTGGTTTATGATCAGCAATCAGCTGCTAAATAGATCTTTCTGCACCTTATAGGTTACCATATAAATTATTTATTTACCTGGTTTTTACTCACATATAGTTATATATTATACTGTATGTGTCATAGCACTTGGCACTTTATTATTATATAGCACTTTACTTTATACACTAGTCACTTTATTTGTGACTATATCAGCACGTAGCACTCTATATGGTCTACCTTATAGTGGCATAATCCACAATTGTGAGATTTAATCACAGAAAACTTGTAATCTCTCTGCTACCTACGTTTATATATTTTATGTGGATTTTAACTATCATTAAAAGTTAAGTTTTATTATTTAGTTTATTCTCTTCTTCTGAGATTAGGATTTTCAGGTGTGCCCTACAAAAGGATCTTTTCTTTCTCTTTGTACCATAAGCCCTAACATATAAGCCTTTAAATAAAATATCAAAATACTATTATGACAATCCCCTGTAGTAAAAATTACAAAGACTAATTTTTGCCCTCTACTATGCCTGTAAGTCAAAAGTACAACAAAAAATAAATTGCCAAAACAACAAAAATATACATTTCAATTAACACTAGACACCTACTACATGTAGAAGAAGGTATAGTGTCAGTTCCTTGAGTGTGCTAATTATGTAAGGCAAAAATTACAACCTACGACAGAAAGTAAGACCAAAAAAATAAAAAACACTTATTTAACAATACAAAGAAAGTACCGCTACAATGAACTACAAGCACATAAAAACAAACTGTTGATAATAAAAAATGTAAAAAACCTACTTAACATCTCAAACTAAACTAATTATACATTATTTTCTTTTACAGATTAACATGGCTACTAACGAGCGCAAACAAGAAAAGAAAAGACGTCAAACTAGAGAACGACAAGAGAGATGGGCCAACCAGCAGACACCAGAAGAGAAGGAAATTCGACGAGAAAAAGAACGCATAAGAATTACAAGCAAAAGACTATCAGCTGCAAAAATTAAAGATACGCCAAAAAAGCTACTAAGCAAATAAACCATTTAGAACCTGTTCCTCAAACATCAGATGACATTTTACCTGAAAAAATCAAAGATATACTAAAAAAAGCCACCAAAAAAACAAAGCATTTAGAACCTCTTCCTGAAACATCACGACATTTCACCTGATGAATTTGAAAATCAAACTGATATATGCTTTGCAAATTGTCCTTTACTCAAGTCTTTAGCAGTAGAGGTTCATAATTGTGGGGACATGAATACTCAATGTCAGTTTTGTGAGGCTTATCATTTTAAACAGGAGAGACCCAGAGATGGCTAATTTATTAGTTGCTGTCAAAAAGGCAAGTTCAAACTTCCAGAAAGAAAAGAATTTCCAATCTATTTACAAAACATTATGACTGAACCTACTTTTCCAGACTACAAACATTTTAAAACAAACATAAGATCCTACAATAGTGCCATATCCTTTGCATCTATGGGGGCAACATTAGCTGCTAATGTACCAGCACATGGTCCTTACTGTTTTAAAGTCCAAGGCCAAATTTATCATTGTACTTCCCATTTACATCCAGAGGAAGGAGCGCAAAGAAAATTTGCTCAACTATATGTCCTAGATACAATGGAAGCTGTTGACCAACGTATGCAGCTGGAAGAAAATAAAAAATGCTTACCCAGTGTTTTTATAGAGCTAGGTAACATTATGGACAATAACCCCCTACTAAAATTGGCAGAAGTAGAAAATGGACAAGAACTTCATGCACAAAGACATCAATTACCAATGCCAAAGGTCAATATGATAAACGTCGTTATAACTTGCCAACATCAAATGAGGTTGAAATGGTGTTTCAAAATGATGAAGGAGAACCACCATTTCAAAGAGACAGAATATATCCCATAAATGAGGAGCAACCATTCATTAATATGAGTATAAGTCCAAATTTAGATCTAATGACATATCCCATTTTTTTTCCCACACAGAGAAGCAGGTTGGCAACCAAAATTAACACTTCACAATTACCCAAATGCTAAAGCCAGAATCCGAAATAATGTTTCTATGCTTGAATTTAAAGTAGCTCAAATTGCCATTCGAAATCCCTTTAATCCAATTTTATGTGGTGGAAAACTAACACAACAATGGATTGTTGATTCCTATTTGCAAGTTGAGGCAAATAATTTAAACTTTATAAAATATCAACAAGATAAACTATGTGTAGAACAATATTCTGGACTAATGGACTATGTTGCTGAGGTGGCTACAAGCAGAGACATGACAGCTCGCAAAGCCATAATTTTACCATCTTCCTTTGAAGGATCTCCTCAAAATATGAGAAAAAGATACAATGATGCTATGGCTATTGTCACCAAATTTGGCAAACCCGATTTATTTCTTACATTTACATGTAATCCCCAATGGCCAGAAATTACACAAAATTTACTTCTTGGCCAAAGTCCTTCCGATAGACCAGATTTTAGTAACCAGAGTCACTTATTTGGCAAATGTCTTGCTTATGTATATACCACTGAATTTAAAAAAAGAGGCCTTCCACATGCACATCTTCTCATAATACTTCAAGAAAAAGATAAATTAGATACTTCTGACAAAGTGTAGGCAGTCAGTTGTTGCTGAACTACCAGATCCAGAACTATATGGTAGACTATATGAGATTGTTACTCATCGCATGATTCATGGACCCTGTGGTGAGCTTAATCCACAATCACCATGTATGGAAAATAATAAATGTTCCAAAGATTTTCCAAAAGATTATAGAGACAAAACCTATGCCAATTGTGATGGCTATCCACTTTATAAAAGAAGAGAAGGAGATAGTGCCATTATTTGTGGCAAAAAAGTTGACAATAGATATGTAGTACCCTACAATCCACATTTACTCATGAAGTATAACGCACACATTAATGTAGAAGCCTGCACTTCCATCAAATCCATAAAATATGTGTACAAATATATTTACAAAGGCTATGATGCAGCTACTGTAGTCGTCAAAAGTGCAGACAACCCTGAAAGCAGTGAGTTAGTACATGATGAACTTGCATCTCATGTAGATGCTCGCTATGTAAGTGCACCAGAAGCTATGTGGCGCCTTGTAAAATTTGAAATGCATGATAGATCACATGCAGTATATAGATTAGCAGTACATTTGCCACAACGACATTTAGTGTATTTCCATGCTGGAAATGAAAGTAATGCATTGGCCCAAAGTGAACATCGTCACACTACACTAACTGCATTGTTTGAATTAAATTCCACAGATTCAGAAGCAAGACAATTCTTATATATTGAAATTCCATATCACTATGTTTTTGTGAATGGATTATGGAGACCTAGAAAAAGCAGAGGAAATAATATAATCCCACGAATTTACACAGTCAGTCCAAGAGATCTTGAACGTTTTTGCTTACGAATATTACTTTTAAATGTTCCTGGAGCACAAAGTTTTGAACACTTAAGAACTGTTAATGACATAGTATATGAATCCTTCCATTTAGCTGCAAGACATAGAAACTTACTAGCTGATGATACAGAATGGGAAAGATGTTTAGAAAAAGCAGCACTATGTCAAATGCCACGGCAGATGAGAGAACAATTTGCATTTATTTGTGTCTTCTCAAATGCTCCAAATGCATTAGCTTTGTGGGAGACATTTAAAAGTAATATGGCTAAAGACTTTATGCAACGATACAATGAACCTATTGCACACTTAAAAGCGTTAATGGAAATCCAAGAAGTATTTTTAACTCATGGATTAAGTTGTGCAAGTTTTAATTTGCCTGATCCAGGTCTTATGGATGATATAAACTTTGAAGACTATGACATTCAACTACAAGTAGAAAGAACAGAAGAAAGACTTGCAACTTTAAATATAACGGGACAGCAAGACTTGCCAGACATCAGCTCCATCCCAATACCCACTCAATCCAGGGTAATCTGCCCTAATCCCCCACAAAAAAAACCTTTAAACACCAGCACAAGTGTAAGGGGGTGCAGGGGAAGAGGAGTAAAGAAGAATTGCAAAAATCGGGGCTAATTAACACGCCGCATGGTTGAGGCCTAGTGCATCCGGCCTCCCGGCGATCAGCAGCAGCAGCAGCAGCAGCTGCACAGCAGAGAAGTGCTGCAGGGGCAACCCAAGCAGCCCAGAAGCCCACTTTTAACCCCCAACGAGCATCACTACCACTGGATCAAAGTAAGTGGTTGAGGCCTCCACCACCTGGTCCCCCACTGAGCTTGTGCCAGAGACTGAAAGAGGTGCCAGACTCCATTGAGAGGCTACTCTGGGAGGTAAGAGGGACACACTACACCAGATCCCTTCCTCACCATCCCTACACAAGTAGTGCATAAGCAAAAATAAGCATAATAGAGGCAGCCTAGACCCCAACATCTAAAGTGGCACAACTCTATTTACTTAGAGGGGGCAGGAGGCCATCTTGAGACACATACACCAAGAGGGGCCCGCCCCCAGACAAGGCTCCAAAATGGGTCCCAGACAGCACTAACAGCAGCCTTTTTAAGCCCCACAGGGTAGTCCCCAACTGGACAGCCTACAACAGCACAATTACTGCCTCCAATGCATCTGTGCAAAGATTAAGATTAAAAAGGGTTAAAAGATTTAAGAGACAGAATCACAACCCAGCATCTCTCCTAACTTAATAAACGACAACAAGTTGTGAGACGCATGTCACAAATAAGCTGGCAAGACTTATACAGACAAGTTTCACTAGGATTGTAAATATGTTAAACAATTCAAAAAGCAAGATGCAATAACTCACTGAATTATGCAAGTCACCTACATGAGCCGGCTACCAGAAAAGCTCTAGCCCACCTAAACTCTCATGCTCAACTAAGCAAAATCCCTAGCCTGCTTCACCTACAGCACAGAGTCAGAAGACGGCAACCTCTATAGATCACACCCTCAGGACAAGGCGGCATCATGGCGGCTCGCAGCAGCACCAAACCCAAAAAGAATCAAGCGAGTAGAAACATCCAGGAGTTTTACAAAGCTCCAAACGATGCGTCATTATTCCCGCACAACTCAAACTCGCCGGTCAGAGAGGGAGAGCCGGAAGTAGCACATGCTCAGGTGGAACTAACAGACAAAAACATGGAAAAAATAAAACTGATGTTCCAAGAACTAATGACGACTGCTATCACTGACCTGAAAAGGGAGCTGCATGGCCTGGGACAAAGAACGCAGCTGTTAGAGGAGCAAACAGGCCAGATAGTAGAAGCCCAGATGCATGATCAAGAGGTAATGGCGCAACACTCCACACAGATAAAAGAGCTGACTGACAAGGTTGAAGATCTTGAAAACCGCTCACGAAGACTTAACATAAGACTGAGAAATGTCCCAAGCAGCATCTCAGACATACTGCAGTACTCAAAAGCGGTCATACTTGGGATCATTCCCACAAGCAGCGAAGTAGACTGAGCTATTGAAAGAGCGCATAGGGCCCTTGGCCCAACAAAAGCTAACAACCAACCTAAGGATATAATAATAAGGTTTGCCAAACAAAGCGCAAGAGACTTGATACTCACAGCAGCGAGAAGTCTCAAAGAAATCAAAGGCCCGGACAACTCATCTATACAAGTATACATGGACTTGGCTCCGGCCACACTGCAGAAAAGGAAGGAGATGAAACCCATGCTGGAGATATTGTCCAGCAACAAAATCCTCTACAAGTGGGGTTTTCCATTTTCACTAATTTTCCAGCGGGGCGGATCCACTTACAGAGTACACACAGTAGAAGAAGCTGAGATCCTCCTGAGAAAGCTAAATTTACCAGCAGAGGATAGAGACGCTGAAAGGAGAAGTCCAAGACCCAGACCCAGTCTTGCCAAGATGTGGCAAGTATCGGCCAAAAAAACAAAAACAGCAGCCTTCAGTAGGGGGCCTCTCATGGAGCAAGCTACAGGAGGAGGTCTGGACACCGCTCCGTCAGCCGACTGCGAGGATCCTGATGCTGATCATTGAGAGAGTATTGAACACTTTTTTTTCCCCATGAGCAGGTTGAGCCGAAGAAATTGCAGCAAATAGCTAAAATGTTTAAGTTATGTTAGAGACAGATAAATTGTTATATATAGAAATGCAGATCTAGCTGTAGCGGAGCTCTTGAGGTGACTTAAATGATTTGGAGGGATGAAGATTAAGGGGAGTTTTGAGCCCTTAACAACTCCCCAGGTAGAACCCCCAGGAGGGAGTCCTCTCCCTAAGAGGTCAAACCCAGTAATGGGAGCAATAGCTACTGGCCTCAAGGTATGGAAACAGGTAGGGAGACAGGGAAACTACCAAATTGTTAGGACATGTTTTAACCAGTTTATTGAAATGTTGAATCTAAGCTTCTGTATCTCTTTTGCTTTTCTTCTTAGTCTATCCAGTTTACAGGTGGTCTCGGCGCCCAAGACACCCAAGGGAGGTTCCCGGCGCAGGTCACGGTCCTTCAGCATTCCACATCCAGGTAACCTAACCGCCACACACTCCCCACTGAGAACATATAAAGCTAACTACACAAAAAAACAATGGCTGATGTAGAGCACACCTTTTTAACACACAATGTAAGGGGCTTCAACTCTCAATTTAAAAGACGCAAAGCTTTCCTGTTCTATAAAAGATTCCATCCATCTGTCATATTTATGCAAGAGACCCATTTCGCCCAGGGCAAAGTACCCACCTACCTACACAAGGAATTCCCAGTATTCTACACTTGCAACCAGAAAAGCAAAAAATCAGGCTTAGCAGCATTAATACACCGTGATTTCCCATTTGTAGTCGAAAAACAAACCAAAGACAAAGAGGGTCATTTTCTAATTTTAACAGGAACCATCCTAAACCTCAGAATCTCATTGGTTAATATCTATGCCCCTACCACAGCGCCCACCAGAGCCCTCACTAAATTACTAAGTACCTTGAAGCAAAAAGACTGGGGCAGAATCATACTAGGAGGTGACATTAACCTTACGCTCGAGCCTTCTGTAGACAGATCAAGAGCAACCCATCCCACGCGCAACTTGTAACAGCTCAAAACAATTCACACACAAATGAGGGAGCTAGAGTTGATTGATGCCTGGAGAGGACTACACCCCTCGGAAAAGGAGTATTCTTATTACTCCCCAACTCACAATTCCTATTCCAGAATAGATGTTCTCCTAACTCATACCTCGCTATTTAACCACACAGTGGATGCCCAGATCCACCCTTGCCCTTGGTCTGACCATGCGGTAGTTAGCATCAAAATTCAACTGGGACTTAGTCTCACAACCCCTGGGAAGTGGAGCTTAAACGAGGCACTTCTAACCAATCCCGGATCGCTAGCTCAAATAGAACATGACATTCAAGATTACTTCACGTTAAACATGGTCCCCGAGGCAAATATAGGGTGGGTCTGGGTAGCGCACAAAGCATACATTAGAGGCACCATCATTAAAATGGCAGCTGCCAGAAAGAAACAATGCATTCAAAAAGAAAATGACTTATTTAAAAAACTGCAGTACTTGGAAAAAGCTATTCAGGCCAAAGCTCCTGGGGTCTCTAGAACCCAGATAGACAACGCTAGACTAGAACTAGATTCTGTACTAGCCGCTAAAACTGAACAGGCCCTTAGGAAAACTAGGCATAAGTTTTACGCCCAGGGTAACAAGCCCTCCCCTATGCTTGCACGCAGACTCAACCTAAAGAAAAACTTAACTCATATCACCAAAATTAAAACGGAAAGTGAAGAAATTACAATGAACCAATCGGAAATAAAAAAGACATTCCACAAGTGCTACCAAGAAATCTACTCGGCAAAAACAAAAGCCAATAACTTCACAGTGCAGGAATTTCTTAACAGCCTAGACATTCCCAAAATCTCGGAGGGGGAATTAGACTCCCTAAATGCAGAGATAACCCCGTCCGAAGTTATTGACACTATAAAAACGCTTAAAGCAGGAAAAGCCCCTGGCCCGGATGGCTACTCAAACTTATATTATAAAAGCCTTGCACACACCTAAGCAAATTATTTAATGAGATGCTATTAGGAGAGCCAATGCCAGCCGAGCTAAACCAGGCAGATGTAGTCTTTATCCCTAAACCAGGAAAGGATACTTTAAATCCAAGGAACTATAGGCCAATATCCCTGTTAAACGGGGACATTAAAATCCTATCTAAGCTAATGGCAGCAAGGGTAGCCAAATTCCTCCCCAAAC
>CM050168.1:160353538-160371038 GCA_027410445.1 Discoglossus pictus
ATACGTCCATCTTCAAATAAATCACCTTGACTTTCATTGTTTTCAATGTAAACTTTAATAGCCTGTGGATTTTTGCACCGTGACAACGCAACGTACAATTGACCATGTGCAAAATCTGGTTCTTCCAAGAAAATACCCACAGATTTGAAAGTTTGACCTTGTGATTTATTAATGGTCATGGCAAATGCCATAATAATGGGAAATTGTCTTCTTTGAAGTATAAAAGGGAGACTACTTTCACTTGGTGCTAAATCTATTCTTGGTATGAAAACTCTCTCTCCTTTATGGGTCCCAGTTAAAATTTCAGCATCTATAAAATGGTCCTTTAATTGTTGAACAATTAATCTTGTGCCATTGCATAGGCCTTTTTTGGGGTTCATATTTCGCAGTAACATGATAATTGCACCTTTCTTTAGCTGCAAAATATGTGGTGGCATTCCAGAAGGAGTTAAAGAGTTTATGAATTCAGTCGAAAAGTTTGCCTGACTTTCATTGTCATCAGCAAGTACAGAATCAGCACTGTGATAATTTCTTTGTGGTGCATTAATTTTTTTTTAAGATTTCATTATTGAGTATTAATGCATCTTTATTTTTACACGTCAGTATAACTTGGTTGGCAAGCTCGGAATATTCTTCGTTATTTATGCTCCCTTCAAATATAGCCGATATAATATCTTGTTGACAAATCATATGAGGTGGGATCTCTACAGTGTCGTCAGGTAAATGTAGTATTTTTTCTGTTCTGCCTTCTCCAATTTTAATAAGCCAATCATTGAAATCAGTTTGGCCTTCTGATCTCATATTTTGTTGCAGTTGAAGATGGGTAAAATGTTTCCATACTGTACTTGACTTTATACATGTTTCGATAATGTCAGTTCGATTTCCATGTACAACGACAGGTAATGTTTGTCTAAAATCGCAACCCAACAACATTACCTTTCCACCAAATGGAAAAATATTATCCATGATTTCACGAAGCAAACGGTCAATACATTGGAGGGCATAGCATGACATCATTGTGGCCTCATCTATTATAATTAATTTACATTTCTTCAATTTCTTTGCTTGGAAGGATGTCATGCGAATATCTGACACAGAATTTTCTAAAATAGGCACTGGCAGTTTAAATCCACTATGAACAGTTCTTCCACCTTCTAATAAAAGTGCAGCAATTCCAGTAGTGGCAAACGCCATTGCTATTTTTCCTTGTGCTCGTACTGAACTCATTAATAAATTGTACAAATATGTTTTTCCTGTTCCGCCAGGTCCATCAAGATAGAAATAACGCTCTGTCACCATGTCATCATCTATAGCATTTTTAATGGCATGAAATGCTTGCAATTGTAGTGTATTTAAAGTTGCAAGTCTTTCTTCTGTTCTTTCTGCTTGTAGTTGAATGTCATAGTCTTCAAAGTTAATGTCATCTATAAGACCTGGATCAGGCAAATTAAAACTTGCACAACTTAATCCATGAGTTAAAAAGACTTCTTGGATTTCCATTAACGCTTTTAAGTGTGCAATGGGTTCATTGTATCGTCGCATAAAGTCTTCAGCCATATTACTTTTAAAAGTTTCCCACAAAGCTAATGCATTTGGAGCATTTGAGAAGATACAAATAAAAGCAAATTGTTCTCTCATCTGTCGTGGCATTTGACATTGTGCTGCTTCTTCTAAACATCTTTCCCACTCTGTATCATCAGCGAGTAAGTTTCTATGTCTTGCAGCTAAATGGAAGGATTCATATACAATGTCATTAACAGTTCTTAATTGTTCAAAACTTTGTGCTCCTGGAACATTTAAAAGTAATATCCGTAAGCAAAAACGTTCAACATCTCTTGGACTGACTGTGTAAATTCTTGGAATAATTTTATTGCCTCTGATTTTTCTTGGTCTCCATAATCCATTCACAAAAACATAGTGATATGGAATTTCAATATATAAGTATTGTGTTGCTTCAGCATCAGTGGAATTTAATGCAAACCATGCAGTTAGTGTAGTGTGACGATCTTCACTTTGGGCCAATGCATTCATTTCATTTCCAGCATGGAAATAGACTAAATGTCGTTGTGGCAAATGTACTGCTAACCTATATACTGCATGTGATCTATCATGCATTTCAAATTTTAAAAGCCGCCACATAGCTTCTGGCGCACTGACATAGCGAGCATCTACATGAGATGCAAGTTCATCATGTACTAACTCACTACTTTCAGGGTTGTCTGCACTTTTGACTACTACAGTAGCTGCATCGTAACCTTTGTAAATATATTTGTAGACATATTTAATAGATTTGATGGAAGTGCAGGCTTCTACGTTGATGTGGGCGTTGTACTTCATGAGTAAATGTGGATTGTAGGGTACTACATATCTATTGTCCACTTTTTTTCCACGAATAATGGCACTATCTCCTTCTCTTCTTTTATAAAGTGGATATCCATCACAATTGGCATAGGTTTTGTCTCTATAATCTTTTGGAAATTCTTTGGAACATTTATTATTTTCCATACATGGTGATTGTGGATTAAGGTCACCACAGGGTCCATGAATCATGCGATGAGTAACAATCTCATATAGTCTACCATATAGTTCTGGATCTGGTAGTTCAGCAACAATGACTGCATCCACTTTGTCCGATGTATCTAATTTATCTTTTTCTTGAAGTATTATTAGAAGATGTGCATGTGGAAGGCCTCTTTTTTTAAATTCAATGGTATATACATAAGCAAGACATTTGCCAAATAACTGATTTATAGTGAAGTTACGTATTAATTCATTTAATTTAATCTTAAAAACTCTGGCTACTAAATCTGGTCGATCTGAAGCAGTTTGTCCGAGAAGTAGATTTAGTGTAATTTCTGGCCATTGTGGATTACATGTAAATGTCACAAATAAATCGGGTTTGCCAAATTTAGCCACAATAGCCATAGCATCATTGTATCTTTCTCTCATATTCCGAGGAGATCCTTGAAAGGAAGATGGTAAAATGATGGCTTTGCCAGCTGTCATGTCTCTGCTTGTAGCCACGTCAGCAACATAGTCCATTAATCCAGAATATTGTTCTACACAGAGTTTATCTTGTTGATATTTGATAAAGTTTAAATTATTTGCCTCAACTTGCAAATATGAATCAATAATCCATTGTTGTGTTAGTTTCCCACCACATAAAATTGGATTAAATACATTGCGAATGGCAATTTGAGCTACTTTAAATTCAAGCATAGAAACATTATTTCGGATTCTGGCTTTAGCATTTGGGTAACTGGGAAGAGTTAATTTTGGTTGCCAACCTGCTTCTCCGTGTGGAAAAAAAGATGGGATATGTCATTGGATCTAAATTTGGACTTAAGATACTCATATTAGTAAACGGTTGCTCCTCATTTCTAGGATATATTCGAATGTCTCTTTGAAATGGTGGTTCTCCTTCATCATTCTGAAACACCATTGCAACCTAATTTGATGTTGGCAAGTTATAACGACGTTTATCAGTATGTCTGTCTCTTTTAAGCACCATATTAACCTTCGGCATTGGTAATTGATGTCTTTGTGCATGAAGTTGTTGTTCATTTTCTACTTCTGCCAATTTTTTATAAGCTTTACTGTAGGGATTGTTGTCCATAATGTTATTTAGCTCTATGAAAACACTGGGTAAGCATTTTTTATTTTCTTCCATCTGCATACGTTGGTCAACAGCTTCCATTGTATCTAGGACATATAGTTGAGCGAATTTTCTTTGATTTCCTTCCTCTGGATGTAAATGGGAAGTGCGATAATAAATTTGTCCTTGGACTTTAAAACAGTAAGGACCATGTCCTGGTACATTAGCAGCTAATGTTGCCCCCATGGATGCAAAGGATATGGCACTATTGTAGGATCTTATGTTTGTTTTAAAATTTTTGTAGTTTGGAAAAGTAGGTTCAGTCATAATGTTTTGTAAATAGAGAGGAAATTGTTTCCTTTCTGGAAGTTTGAACTTGCCTTTTTGACAGCAACTAATAAATTGGCCATCTCTGGGTCTCTCCTGTTTAAAATAATAAGCCTCACAAAACTGACATTGAGTAGTCATGTCCCCACAACTATGAACCTCTACTGCTAAAGACTTGAGTAGAGGACAATTTGCAAAGCATATAGGATTTTGACTTTCATATTCATCAGGTGAAATGTCGAATAATGTTTCAACAACAGGTTCTAAATGCTTTGTTTTTTTCGTTGCTTTTCTTGGTATATGTTGTATTGTTTGAGGTAAAATGTCATGTAATGTTTCATGAAACGGTTCTAAATGATTTGTTTTTTTTGTTGCTTTTTTTGGTATCTGTTGTATTTTTTCTGGTAAAATGTCATCTGATGTTTGAGCAACAGGTTGTAAATGCTTTATTTTCTTTGTTGCTTTTTTTGACATATCTTTAATTTCTGCAAGTGACGGTCTTTTGCTTGCAATTCTTTTGCGTTCTTTTTCTCGTCGAATTTCCTTCTTCTCCGGTGTCTGCTGGCTGTCTGCTCTCTGTCGTCGTTCTCTAGCTTGGCGTCTTTTCTTTTCTTGTTTACTCTCGTTATCAGCCATGTTAATCTGTAAAAATAAAATAATGTATCATTAGTTTATTTTGAGATGTTAAGTTTTTTTAATGACAAATTGTTATAAACAGTGTGTTTACATTTTATACTTAATCAATTTCAATGCGGTCAATTGAATAGAAGTCTAAATAAGGCCATCAGATAATTATTTAAAGAAGTTTTTATTTATTAAACATGTATCCAAAAGCAAGTGTTTCAGTAACTAAAAAGGTATTTTCAAAAAGATGTTATGTCCTTATTTACAGCACTATTCAATTTGTCAAATGGCAATTAAATTAGAGTTTAGGACTGGAATGTTACAATGACAAATTGTATAGATTCTGTGTTTTTAGACTTTTTTGGACTATGCAAATTTTTTTTTAAGTTTGTATTTACTGTTAAAGATTATTGGCCCTAAAAGACAAATAAGAGATAGATGAAAAATGTGTTAGTTATATTTTCTCAACAGTTATAGTTACCGGTGGTTTATTTTAAATTTTATTTTCTGTTGACATCGATGCAAAGCTAAGATCTTTATTTTTTTTTTTTCTCTTTTTTTACTTGTTATACTGTACCTTGGTTGAAGTTTGATTTCAAGCAAAATTCTTTGTTGGTCCTGTGTTGAAAGCCTTCGTCCGATGGTCTAGTCCTGTGTTGAAAGTCCTCGTCCGATGGTGTAGTCCTCTGTTGAAAGTCCTCGTCCGCTGGTCTGGTCCTCAGTTCAAACTCCTGTTCCGATTTGAAGGGCACCACTTTTGTTATACTTATGTAGTGTTTTTTCTAATGGTTATAGGTTGTTAAACATTGAAAAAGAATATGGCCCTCATTCAATTGCGATTTGGCCAATTGAATAGGGCTCTAAATAAGCACATAACATATTTTTTTTAATAAGTTTTTAGTTAGTGAAAACCTTGCTTTTGGATAGATGTTTACTAACTAAAAACTTCTTTAAAAAAATATGTTATGTTCTTATTTAGACCCCTATTCAATTGGCAAAATTGCAATTGAATAAGGGCCTATGAATTTAGTTTGCTATGTGTTTGTTACAATCCTGTTTTGTGTGTACCAGTTTGTGTGTACCATATGTTGCATACTTTGGCCCTCATTCAATTGCAGTTTGGCCAATTCAATAGGGTTCTAAATGTGCTTATTTCGAGCCCTATTGAACTGTCCAAAATATCAATTGAATGAGGGCCTTTGGTTGCTGCATTTGTTATATTGTGAGGGCCTCATTGAATTTCGTTTTTCGCAATGGAATTGGGCTCAATATGAGCACAGAGCATCTTTTTTTACAGAAGTTTTTAGTTAGTGAACTTGTATCCAAAAGCAAGGTCTTCACTAACTAAAAACTTCTGTAAAAAAATATGCTCTGTGCTTATATAGAGCCCTATTGAAATGGGCAAATCACATTTGAATGAGGCCCTCGGCCATTAAACATATTTAGGTCCTGAATCAATTGCGTTTTGACCAATTGAATAGGGCTCTATATAAGCACATAATAGATTTTTTAGACAGACATTTTTAGTTAGTGAAGACCTTGAACCACAAGGTTCGAAGGTCTTCAGCTAACTAAAAATGTCTGTCTAAAAAATCTGTTATGTGCTTATATAGAGCCCTATTCAATTGGCTAACTCGCAATTGAATGAGGCTCATGGTTCGGTTCTTTTTTATACTTAATACTTTACCTTGATTGAAGTGTTGAATGACAGAGGGTCCCCTCCTGCCAATCTTAATCCACCGGTCTTCTTGTACTGTCTGTTTGAAAAATAAAGTGAAATAGTGAATTCTATAATTATTATTTCTTATTTAGCAAAGCATGGCCTTTTCAGCATATAATGTCTTGTTGTATCTTACCTCTTCTTCTTTGTTGGTGTTCTTTAAAAGGGATTGTGCTTCACAATGCACGGTGCAAATTGTTGAGTGACGCTGTTGATGCAGAGTCTGTTTGAATATTAAAAAAAGTAGAAAGATTAAGCTTTAGGTGATATATTGAATTGCAGTAAATTAATGTCATTAAAATATAGTTCTGTAATTATTTTCAATTAACATTATTTTTCGGTGGTGGCTACACACATATGTCACATACATAAAGCACATTTCCATAGTTGAAAGTAATTATTTTGGGTGCGTGTGACATATCACTATACATGAATCATATTTTAATTGTTAAATTAACCTTATTTTTATTTTTGGCCAACATACATAAATGTGTGTGTGACATGTGACTACAGATGATACACATATATGTGCGTGTCACATATCAGTATACATGACTCATATTTTAATAGTCCCAACTTATTTTTTTGTAATGTAATTTAAATGTAGTTGTTTAATTAGTTTGTTTTAAGATAATTTTGTTGCAGGGGCAATACACATAAATGTGCGTGTCACATGTAACTATATATATACATTATACACATATATGTGCGTGTCACATGTAACTATACATTATACACATATATGTGCGTGTCACTTGTCAGTATACATAAACCTCTTTTTCTTATTTAATTTTTTTTTTTGATGTCCTGTCTTGTTAATAAAATGTAATATATTATAGCTTACCTCTCAGTTGTAATTTGCACAATGTAAAGTATTAAATTAGGAAAGAATTGTCTTCTCAAGTTTTAGCAGCAGTTATGTCTGAAGTCACTCTGTTCATCACCTGAGGAGAAATGTATTTTTCTCTGTCAAATAGGCAGTATTTATAAACTTGTAGAACATTCTGGAAAGTTAGACCGTTAGAACGCTATACGCATGCGCTATTTGCGTTCCAGCTTACAATTTGCGTTCCATCCGCCATTTTGTGCGTAGTAGTGGTTAAAATGGTGTTTAATATGATTGTGATACGTTCCGCATAGTATGTGTTTCATTATTGCGAGTAAGTGTAGTGTAGTTACGTCTGGAGCCTCGTTTTCGTTTTGTTTGGCGGCCATTTTTTCTCTCGCTTAGCCGATTTTCGGCCGTTTAAACTCTTTGTTTTGGACTTAAATAGACGTGTAAATTAACTTTTGGAGGTGCCGGATGCCCCCCCCGTGCTGTAAGTAAGCTTTTTATGTGTTTGTTGTGTTTATTTCTTGTGTTTGTGATGTGTGTGATGCGCGGCAGTTGGAATGGGTCTTTCGCGGCCGTATTTTTTTCCGATGCGGCCGTATTTTGTTGCAATGTTGCCGTATTTTTTGCAATATACGCAGTTAGCTTTTACGTGTACGACGCAGTGTATTTGTTTCTAAGTCGTGCGTATGTGTGTTAAGAGCGTGTGAGGGGCCTTTTTTACTGTTTTTTTGTTAAGTCTTGCGTCTGTGTGTCTGGGTGTAAGAGGGTGTGAGGCGACTTTAAGTTTTTTTTTGTTATGAAGTTGTGTGTGTGTGTATGTGTGTGTTAACACAGCCGATGTTGGGATGCTCCCACCACCGCAAATGCGGACCCTCGCTTCGCGAGGATCCGCATTTGCGGGGACGTTGTTGGGTTTTTGTTGGGAGGTTGGGTTTATTTTGTTAAAAAGTCGTGTGTGTGTATGTGTGTGTTAACACAGCCGACATTGAGCCTCCACCTTCGCGAGGATCCGCATTTGCGGGGACGTTGGGATGCTCCATCACCGCAAATGCGGGCCCTCGCTTCGCACACACACACACACACGTATATATATATATATATATATATATATATATATATATATATATATATACACACACACACACGTATATATATATATATATATATATATATATATACACACACGTGTGTGTACATATATATATATATATATATATATATATATATATATATATATATATATAGTTGAATAATCCGAGTATTGCAGTGAATAGTGATACCTTTTTTATTGGACAAACGTATTCATAATAAAGCGACGAGCTTTCGAGAGATAATGCCTCTCTTTATCAAGTCAAAAAGCGATACTGATACAAGTATGAACTAAAAACAGCAAACAGAAAGAGATAGGAAAAAAAATAATTGGAAAAACAAGAAAGAAGGGGGGAGGGGGAGGTAAGTGGAATGTGTTAGCTATAAGACATTACGATAGTGGGCCAGAAAGCCTAAATCGATGTTAATACCAAAATCCTTGATATTAAAAAATTGAATCATTTTTAATTCAAAAGTTTTCCGCTGTTGGATAGTTCTGAAATTCCCTCTGAGTACTTTTATTTTGAGGTTCTGGATGGAGTGATTCTCCTGGGTGAAATGGTGTCCGACTGGAGTACAAAAGCTGTCTTCCTGGTGTTTTTTGATGGAGCTTCGGTGGAGGTTCATTCGCATGTGTAGTTTCTGGCTGGTTTCCCCAATGTAGCACCCCATTTCACATACATTACATTGTATCATGTACACTACATTTGATGATGTACATGAATATGAGCCTCTGATGTTGTGGGTCTTGTTGTTGTGCGTGGATGTGTCCTCTTTGCAGATGTGTTGGCATAGTTTGCAGCGACTTTTATTGCAGGGTTTGGTGCCATTTTCTCTGTTATGCTGTTCATTTGGCAATCTTCTGTTAACCAATGTTGGTCTGAGATTTGGTGGCTGCCTAAATGCAAGAATGGGGGGTTTAGGGAATATATGTTTTAATTCTGTGTTCTCTGTGAGTTGTGGTTGTAAGTACTTAAATATTTTGCGTATTCCTTCTAGAACTGGATGGTATGTGGTAACCAGAGGGGTATGTGAAGTTGTTTCTTTGGTTTTGTATTATATATACACACATATATATACACACACATTCACATTTAACTCATATAGCTCTGCAAATAAGTATTTTCCATATTAACCAGAACCATTCACTTGTTTGTTATAGAACTTGTTTTTTGAACCACACAACATTTTGTTCTCAAATTAATAATACAGAATGTAAAGTTTTTTGTATTAATTATAGCAATGTGTAATAATCGAGCCTCCATTTGGGGCTAAATATGTTAATACAGCAAGAAATTAAAACAGATGTCAGAATAAACTATAGTGGATAAAAT
The DNA here is from genome assembly GCA_027410445.1 of Discoglossus pictus. NCBI lineage: Eukaryota > Metazoa > Chordata > Amphibia > Anura > Alytidae > Discoglossus > Discoglossus pictus. The sequence continues at coordinate 160,363,063 of CM050168.1, forward strand.
TAGCTTTGCCACAGGAATATTCCTTCTGCTGCGTCAGGGTCAATCTGTCAAATTTTACAAACACAAATGCACTGTCAATAAAATAGGTTTCTAGTGTGCCGTCTTCTCAGAATGGACCGACACATCGGTACAAAATGTTATTTTTAATATTTTACTGCTAAAACATATTAGATGGAAATGATACAGAGTGTTTATACAAATAAAATACACAAATGAAATATTTCTTAATAAGGTAAAAATGAATTAATTGATAATGCTGTTCCAACACTTTTACAGTTTTAATAAAAATACAAAGTACTTGAAGGAGAAGCCAGTAGCCCTCTATAGATAAATATGCTATTCACTGAAAGATATCACCATAAAAAGAAGCATATAGAAAGGCATTTGTGCATTTCTGCATCATAACCAATATAACGAATATACAACACATTGAATCTAGAACTTTCGTTACGTTAATCTATTTTACTGTGCAATATCACAATCTATAATTAGTATATTCTATTTGGCTGAAAAGGGAGAAAGAAAAAAAAAACAGTAATACGTAAAATACTCACATTTGATTCATAAGATTCCTCAGCTGGCTCTGCATATCCATCTGAGATAAGTAATTCTCTTATACTTATGTCTTCAAGATTCTCAAAGTGTCGATAAACATCAACATGTAAAATACCATGAACAATGGAGTACACCTTTACCACAAGAGCACATCCATTTACTAAGGAGGCAAATCTTTCACTGGCAGCTCGACTCCAGTGCCCTCCAAATATTATAGACTTTGCTGAAGGACGCATCTTGCAGATATTAAATTCAAGAGCCTAAAAAACAATGCAGATGCACACCAGATATTTATTATATGGTTTTGTTTAAAAAGGATAAAAATACTGAAATAATTAACTATTTGCCACTAGGGTCAAGAGACAAAAAGTTGAGCATAGAGGTAGACATGTTTTGTATATGTCATAACTAGAAGTGATAAAACATACATTTTTAGTACTTACTCTAAGAGGTACCCACATTATCACTTTAGCATAAATTGTGTGGATACTTCACGGATACATCTTTCAAATTTCTGTTTAAACAACTAAATTTAATTTCTACCATGTCAATTTTTGATTTGTAATCAAAACAAATGCAAACTTTAATAATGTTTCATATTATTGGGGGTGTGATAAAAAAAATACATTTGGACCTTTTGGGAAATTTGTTAAAACAATTAATCAAGGCCCAGAATCTGAAGATTTTAAAGTTTTCGAAGCTATACATAGCAAATGGTACGTAATTAAGAAAGCCTGGCACAAATGTTCTGATTCGGGCCAACATTCTTTAGAGCATTCTTAAGGGTGGTGGACTCATGAAAGAAAATAACTTACTGGTGCCTGTTAACAAGAATGGAAAGGAGATATCCATTAGTATTAGATCATTGAGTGTCATGGAGAGTTATGTTTATGAGCCAGCATAGTTTGAATTGAGGAGCTTAGGGGTGTATGTAGTAAGCTTCTCTCAACAGAAGAGTTTACAGTTGGTTTTAAAAGGATATGAAAACAAGGTGGGACTTTACTGAAACCAATTAACATGGTTCTCTATCCACATCCTTATCTGCTGCTCTTGCCCAGGTTTCTGCCTGAATGATAAAAATTGTTCATCATTGGTTGATAGTTTTACATTATGTTATACTATAAACTGAAGGTTGCATATATGGACATGAAGTTCTCAAAAGTGCAGAGCAAAATGTTCAACCAATTATTATCTAGATCACCAAAAAGTATACAGAGTCAGAACGTGAAGGAAAGGACAACACAGAATGTGCCTCTGTCGTCCCCTTCTTTAGTGCCTTCAATCTTTCCGAGCATCAGATTCTTCTCTAGGGAATTCTGGCTTATCATACAGCCAAAATACTTGAGCGTAAGCCTCATGATAAAACATGCTAGTAAACAGTTTGTCTTGTCTTTCCTTTAGTATTGATTGATTGGATTTTCTTGCAATCCAATGAATTGTAAGCAGTTTACTACAACACCACAATTCAAAGGATCATATCTACTGTGCGCAGCCTTCTTTATGGTCCAACTCTCCAATCCATATGTTACTACTGAGAATAACAAAGTTCTAACTATGCGGACCTTTATTGAAAGTGATCAATCTTTACTTAATAGCTTATCCAGACTTGCCATAGCTTTCCTCCCAAGTAGCAAATGTCTTCATTTCATAGCTGCAGTCACCATCTGAAGAGATCATGGAGACAAGGAAAATAAAATATGACACTGCCTCCAATTCTTACTTATCTATTTGTCAGGAACTGAAGCTGCCGTTTGCCATGATCTTTATCTTTTTAATGTTGAGCAGAACTTGTGAATTCTCTGCTTTCACCCTCATTAATAGGCCCTTTCGTTCTTCATTGTTTTCAGCCATCAGAGTAGTATCATTTGCATATCTGTGGTTGTTGATATTTCTCCCAGCAATATTAATTCCAACTTTGGATTTCTCCAGCACAGCTTTACTCATAATGTTACTTAGTTGTCATACTTTTTGGTTATGGTAAGTACATTTAAAATGACAGCAAATAAATATTTATTGACATAAGTATATGAATTATTGCATATGAAAGAAATAATAAACAATGTTTCTTACTTGAAAGGGAAGATCTAGAAGATGTCCTGGAATTTCCCTTAAGAGATTCAGCTTCACTGTTGACTGATTACCATAATCTACAAAAAAAACCTTTCAGAAAAACGATTAGTACTAAATTACAAATAAATCGACTAGTTGATGAGTAAACTATCAATTATGTAAATCAGAAATGTAGACATATTTAAAACAATTTGTATTATATTACAAAAAATATATATTTTTACACGCATAAAAATAGAGAGTTTGTAATTTGAAAAATGGGGTGAGCTAGGTGGCAGTATAATGACAAGGTATAATTGACCCTACCCTCGCCAAAATAAATTAGTTTATAACTAAAGGCACAGGCAAAGTTGAGTAAGATAAACTATTAGGGCCTCATTCTATTATCGGCCGTAGGCGCTGCGGGGCCGCAAGGACCGGCCGCAAGCTATTCTGCTATTCTATTCCCCTCCGGGCGGGGATTCCGGCAGGCTTGCGGCCGGCGCCTTGCTATCTCTTGCGGCCGCACGCGCCGGAGAAAAGCCTTTGATCTAAAACGGCCGCAAGAGTTTCGGCTGCAAGAAAAGCCCGGTTGCTATTCTATTGCTCCGGGAACCCTCTCTGCAAGGCTAAAAGCGAGCAGCAGCTTACTTGCAGGAAAAAGGTCCCGCTAGCACCAATTAAGCACAAAATATAGCCCAAATAAAGCCATCCTGCACTTTGAGGAGACTATAAAGTGATTGTAGGTGTTAGCAAAAATAGCACAACATTCCCCTATACTCAAATCCTTAAAAAAATGTTTTTATTATATATGTCAAATGTCCATGTAAAAAGTCCAGAGTGCTTGGAGCACCTCAGACCTGGCCACGCTGCGGCCGGAAAATAAACAGTTAATGTAAACTCGGATTTGGGCTGATGCGCAAGCTTGAGAGGGGGTTACTATTAATCATCATGTCCCCCAATATGATCCCTAGCATTTACAGAGCTGTACAGTGCTGTCTTGAATTTATTTTTGACTTTAAAAAAATTTGAGCTTACGGCCGGTTCCAAGATATGCGGCCGGCCGTAAGAGGAGATCCTTGCTGGGCCGTTTAATAGAATTGCGAGTTAACAGAACCCCCGCAAGGAATCGCAGCCTTACGGACGATTTACGGCCGATAATAGAATGAGGTCCTTAGTATTTAGGAAGTGGTTGGGCTAGTTATAATACAGATGGTACTGAAAGCAGATGATGTGAACCAATAGAAATGTATAGTCAATGTATATTATTAGAAATAATAAAAAACGTAACTTTTAAATAAGAAAATATAGGTTCTTAAGACCCTTAACATTTCCTGCATGAAAAAACAGTACAAGCACTGACAAAGCTAGCCTTTCATCAGTCATTAAAACAATCTAAGTTTAATAAAATATTTACATTTCATATACAAACCTACAAATTCATACAAAATAATAAAAACTTGTTTACAAACTTTGGAAGTAGCTGGGCTTCAAAAAGATTGATATAAATATATTTGTAGTATATTCATAGAATGCATGAAGTGCTTAAAATAATATCTGTAACACTTTATATAACTTATATAAGAACAATAAATACAAGTCAATGTAATCACCGTACTAGCATTCAGTGGAATAAAACAAAGTGTAATATTTGTACAGTTTAAGTGAGAGTAAATACAAATCCTTCACCATAGGACAAATAACATATGTCTGTGGCAATCCTTAAACATTCAATAGTTTAATAAGTACCTCTGCTACATCGCCATGAATGTATAAGATTTGGGCCCTGTAATATCTTTGATTTTCTAAGTCTGTAAATGGTGCCAGGCACATCAAATCTGGACGTGGCCACTCTGCCAAAGGCATTAGGTGGTGTCTATTAATTTCCGTTGTTAAGTTTCCAAGGATATGCATATTTTGCTCGTCAATTCTGAAACCCCAGAAATGGCCAACTTCCACAACCTAAAATGAATGAGAATCAAGTGAAAGTTAACAATGGCAATTTGGAATATGCTGCAACCAGAACATGGAAAAAGAGTAAGCCATAAACATATGTCTGGTAACATGACTGTTTCATGAAGAGCAAAAAAGTATCTAGCGATACAAACAAACACATACACAGAGAAAATAGTCCTGAATACCATCTATGAACTAGAAGTCTAAGTTAGTAAATACTAATTATATTATCATATTCCTTTTTAAAGTGTGAGGCAAGGAATCTATGTGAGGTTGAGACTGAGCAGTGCTATATGTCCACTCTAGAGCTGAAAGTGTTAAGTGAGATTCAGATTAATCCGTTATTGCACCTGAAATCAAGCAGGACGAATTTTAAAAGAACTACCACCAAAATTATGGTGCATTTTCCTTTTAGTTGTGAACCTAGAGCTGCTGGGAAAAAGTGTTTTGAACCTTCTGAAAGCAGGGACGGGTGAGAGAAGTTTTAGTGCAAAAATACCTACACTTATGTTAAAGTGGACTGTGCAAATAGAACAAATGTGTGTTACTTAAGAGCCAAGAGGCAACTTCAGTTAGTCAGGATGCTCAAACCTTTTATTCAGCTTGTTTACAGTGGATATAAAAAGTCTACACACCCCTGTTAAAATGTCAGGTTTCTGTGCTGTAAAAATATGAGAGAAAGATAAAAAAAAATTGAACTTTTTCCACCTTTAATGTGATTAATGTGATTTAATATTTAAAAATCCCTTGGTGCATGAACACCCATATATTTAGTTAAAGCAAAGAGAAACGAGAGATTTTTATTGGAACATAAAGCCTAAATAAATATTAAGCCTCTTGCAGAAGGGATAGATACTCAGCTATGAATCACAGAGTTGAACCACTAAGGAGGAAAGCTGCGAAGGATGTGCCTATATTGGGATGAAGAGGGGGCATAATATATAATTGTGAAGTGGGAAAATGGAAAAAAGAGTGAAGATGACAACAAGAGACATAGAGAATTTGTATAAAATAAGAAATCAAGCCTCCTTTATAAAAGATGAAAATATGAATAAACTGGAAAAACAAGCCTTACAAGAACTAAACAATAATAACCTTGAAATAAAGAATGCCGACAAAGGTGGCAATATTGTGATCATGAACAAACAAGAATATAAACAGATGTGCCTGGCGATATTATGCGATCAATGTACTTACAACATCCTGGAAAAAAATCCTCGTATAATGTTCTACAAAGAACTAAAAACAATCCTAACTCAGGCAGTTAAGGATGGGTTAATCACCGAAAAAAATCTTAAGATATTTATGTCCAGAACGATCAACCATCGCCACCTTCTACGCCCTCCCCAAGATTCACAAAAAGAAAAAGCCAATCTTGGGCAGACCCATCATATCAGGCAATAATAATTTAACTGAAGCCGTGAGTAAACTTGTGGACTCGGATCTTAAAGAGATCGTAACCACTTTACCATCATATCTAAAAGACACAAACGATCTACTCCGGCATCTTAACGAATTAAATGTCGCTCCCTCGTCTATGCTAGCCAGCGTAGACGTAGAACAATTGTACAGTAGTATCCCTCACAAGTTGGGTCTAGCAGCAGTCAAATCTTTTCTGGATATTAGAGGCAAAGAACAACAGAAATGGAACAATTTCATTATAACAATCTTGGAATTTATCCTTACAAAAAAATGTTTTCTATTCGATAGAAAAATGTATATACAAAAACGTGGCACGGCGATGGGGACGGCATGTGCCCCTAGCTATGCCAATCTTTACCTCGGCTCTTGGGAACACAACGTAGTCTTTACCGAGGAAAATGAAAAATTTACCAATAATGTACTTGAATGGTTTAGATACATCGACGATGTACTAATTTTATGGTCTGGTACAACCATTGAATTTGAGAACTTTGTGGAACATCTAAATAATAATCAGCTTAATCTCAAATTCACCTACGAAATAAATCAAAGCAATCTAAATTTCTTGGACCTAGAAATATATAAAGATATCACCGGAAACATTCATACAAAAGTTCATAGAAAACCCACCTCTACCAATGCATTATTGAACTGGCAAAGTCAGCACCCTACACCATTAAAATGTGGGATCCCAACCGGACAATATTTAAGAATAAGACGTAATTGTAGCGATATTGAGACTTTCAAACTCCAAGCACAAGATCTTCGCCAACGTCTTAGACAACAAGGATATCCAAATAAAACTCTCAAAAAAGCCTACCAAAGGGCTCTCCTCAGCCAAAGATCTGATCTTCTCTATAAACCAAGAGAGCACACAGACCCAGATATAATTTGTTGCATCATGACGTTCAGGAGTAATAATAAAGAAATCAAATCAATACTCGAAAAATACTGGCATTTTCTAATTGAAGACCCTATACTACAAAGGCATCTAACTACACACGTTTCAATAACGTACAGGAGAGGACAAAATATTGGCAATATGTTGACTAGTAGTCACTTCGTTGATGAAAATCACCCACTAAAAAAGAACTGGCTTCCAACAAAAGGACTATTTAGATGCGGCCGCTGTAAGGCCTGTCCCTTTATTAAACCAGAACGGGAATTTACGCATCCAAAAACAAATCAAAAATACCCTCTAAAAGAGTTCTTTAACTGTCTCTCCACCTTTGTGGTATATATTATGGTCTGCCCCTGCAATTTAATCTACGTAGGCAAAACAGAACGCCAGTTTCGCCGAAGAATTTTGGAACATATACTATCCATTAAAAATAACTTGGACACCCCAATCGCTCGTCACATACGACTATATCATTTGAACAATCCAGATGGAATACATTTCCATATCATTGACCGAATCCCTTCTTCACCAAGAGGTGGTGATAATAGAATGAAATTGTTACAACGAGAAACAAAATGGATCTATTTACTTAAAGCACTGAACCCTGACGGCCTAAATGAAGGCTTCTCTTACACTCCATATATTTAATTTATTTCCTTTATATTTTAGGATATATCTAAATTACTGACAAATCTTTGACCAAGTCTTATCACTTCACAATATCCTCTTATCACTCTTGATTAGAAGTCAAACCATTATCACTTTTCATTTCACTTACTTCTTTTTTTAACGTTTTTCTCTAGCCCGCCCCCCCCACTCCCCCCCCCCCTTCACTTTTTACTCTTTAGGTTTTAACAAACCTCTTCCTATCACCTTTCCAAAGAAATCTTCCTGAACACACATATAGACTTGCTTGTCCTGTCACTTCACTCAGGTATATAGGATTAGCTACAATATTTTCCCATCTCCAATTGAACTCAATTGGTAATATACTATACTAGCTCCCTATAATATGGTCATTATTATCTTATGACTCCAATATATATCTCTTTTTAATTTTTGAATTTTCAACAACCCATGGGTCCCCAAACGC
>CM050168.1:160388538-160393538 GCA_027410445.1 Discoglossus pictus
TTCTACACTTTGTTTTGACTCATAATTATTTTACATTCAATGATAAATTTTTCTTACAACTGAGAGGTACAGCAATGGGCACTTCATGTGCCCCAACTTATGCCAACCTTTATATGGGGTGGTGGGAGCATCAAATAGCTCTTGGAGATAACATGTATCAGTACACAGAGCATGTTCAGATCTGGTTAAGATACATAGACGATCTTTTTATACTGTGGGATGGTCCTAAAGAACTTTTGGATGAATATATGCAAAAGCTGAATGATAATGATCTTAACCTCAGGTTAACATATCACACGGATATGAACAAAGTAGACTTCCTTGATATTACCATCTCACGAGGATCCAATGGTCAACTTACGACAGATCTTTTCCGCAAAGAGACTGCCACAAATAGTGTATTACACAACGACAGCTTTCATCTTCCTTCCACTAAACGAAGCATACCCTTTGGGGAATTTATCCGCTTAAGGCGTAATTGCTCTCAAGTAGAAATCTTCAACAAAAGAGCACAAGAATTGCGCGACCGCCTCAAATTAAGAGGATACAGTAATAGACACATCAAGAAGGCTTATCATCGTGCCCTCTATTTAGACCGAGATACCCTTCTTACCCCTAAACCAAAGAAACTTGCTGATGACCAGATCAGATTCATTGGATCCTATCACGCACAATGGAAGCAAATTCTTAATATACTACATAGACACTTACATATCCTGAAAACTGATGAGAATCTTAACCTGTGGTTTAAAGATGGTATTTCCACAAGCTGGAAACGTTCTCCCTCGCTAGGAGACATGCTAGTAAAGAGCCATTTCATCAAAGAACGGACCAACAAAAAGGACAAAATCAAGGGCAATTACCGCTGTGCACACTGCAGCATTTGTTCACATATTAAAAATGTGACAATCTTCAAAGATCATTTTGGACATCAACATTCTGTCCCACAACTTTTTAGTTGTAGCTCTAAACAAATCATATATGTTCTTGAATGCCCCTGTAAACCCTCCAAGAAATATGTAGGTATGACTACACGCGAGATGCGTAAACGCCTGGGAGAACACATTCGCAATATTAAAAATAGTAGGAAAGACTTGGAAAATTTCAAGAAACTGACATCGGTAGCCAGACATTTTTTTCAGTTCCATAAATCGGATCCCACACTATTGCAATGCTGGATGGTCCAACAAATCTCCCTTGGCATAAGAGGAGGTAACCTGGAGAATGCCCTTTTAAAAGCAGAAAGCAAATGGATTTTCCTCTTTAACTCCATGGCTCCGTCAGGCCTCAATGAGGCCATTAACTACACAGTATTTCTCTAACACTATCCCCACTTAACCTCTATGGGGGGTCAGTCTTATCACTTCTCTGACACCCTTTCTCTCTTTCAGTCCTATTCTCATTTAATTTTACAGACCATATTAGGTCAGTATTTACTTATCCATCGCTTTAATACCAGTGGTCTCCTCGCCTTATTAGTATCAACTTTTCCATTTTTGCTGTCCCTTTTAGACACTTAGGCCCTCATTCAATTGCAATTTTGCCAATTGAATAGGGGTCTAAATAAGCACATCACATATATTTTTTAAAGAAGTTTTTAGTTATTAAGCATCTATCCAAAAGCACGGTTTTCACTAACTAAAAACTTCTTTAAAAAATATATATTATGTGCTTATTTAGAGCCGTATTCAATTGGCAAAAAATATCACACACACACACATATATATATATATATATATATATATATATCACACACACACATATATATATATATATATATATATATATATATATATATATATATATATCACACACACACATATATATATATATATATATCACACACACACATATATATATATATATCACACACACACATATATATATATATATATATATATATATATATATCACACACACATATATATATATATATATATATATATATATTTATATATATCAAACAAACATTTATATATATATATATATATTTATATCAAACAAAAATTATTTATATATATATATATATATATAAATATTTATATATATTTATATATATCAAACAAACATTATTTATATATATATATATATATATATATATATATATACATATACACATATATATACAGATATATAAACATATATACACACACACATATACACATACACACCTTAAGAAATGGTTCCACAAGAGCTACGACACCCTATAAGTCAGTTTCAAATGGTTCTTTAAATAAAAAATAAAAAATCTCTCTATTCTTGACTGACTCTAAAACCATCCCCTTCCCTAGGATTGTATTTAGAGTTAGGGAAGCAGTGAAAATAGAAATGAAATATACACGTGTTGTGTTGTACCTACCTCTGTAACATTTATAGATAAAATGAGGCCTTTAATGGTTTCCAAGTGTTCTTTAAAGGTTTGGGACACATGCACTGAATCTACAGTTTGCTTACGGAAGTCCACATTAACTCTGAGAAACAAAAATACATTTTAACTTATAGGAAACACATAATGGAATAATAAAATAAAAAAAAGCACTTTGTATAGTCGAAGGAACACTGTAAAGATATTTAAAAAGACGAGTTCTAAGAATCTAGCAACACCAATAAATGTGACTAAATTTGCATTTATTAAACAGGGACAGAAATAGGTGGCAGAAGTATAATTTGTGGGACAATGTAAGTTCTTTCTGTGTTTTTATCCCCATTTTATATTAATAATAAATTGACTTTTAAATAGGATTGTGAATCAATTTTTAACTCTTTATATATACTGTGAAAATATAAAAATTAAACCATTTTTTAATCAGTGCTCACTCACATAAGTAGAAAGACATTTTTAATGTGTAAAGAATTGTGTTTTCCCTTGTGATCAAAACACTAGATTGAATAACTTATTTTTGGTAACCATAAGTTACCATATATTATTTTATTTTAAAATTGCTTTGATGGTAGTGACAATTTTGAGGTGTAGGTGATCAAAGGGGAGTTTACAGGCACTGCATATAGCTGAATAAGCTGTTTAGTAATTAAACCCTTTAACCCACACATCCACCTTAGACAGACACCTGTAGGGTCTCCGTCACAGGTTATGATCACTTTTCTACCCATGGTAAGTAATCTGTATACCAATCAGTTCATCTGATAATCAATGCAGCAAAAATGATCTACTAACATTTATAGTCTGTGAATGCAAAATATCAACAAAAGATGAACAGCAGACTATGCACGGAGGATATGCAAGCTATTTATGGCAACAGTAACTAAATATATATTAAAGAGCCCTATTGCAATACCACATGAGTAATACCTTTTTTTACATTTGTAAGGATATTAAAACATAGATGGGGCATTCTCAAATCTATATTCCATAAATCAATACCGAGTATGCTTTAAGCTAGTGGTTGCTCCTTCAGATGCCTCTTCAACTTCTTCTGCAGAATGAATGTTCAGTGAAAGAGGAACTTTTATCTTAGCCATTTTCAGTGCCAAGTAGACAGCTGAAAGAGTCCTAAACCTCTCCATTGGATTTCGGGAAAACTCCACAAAAGCTCTGATAGGAGATAGAGATACAAAAATGATTTCATACCGGCGATAAATAAACATACATGAAGTATAATTGATGTACAAAAAAAGCTTTAAAAATATTTTCTAAACACAATAAAAATATAACAGGAAGAAAAAAAGTTTAAGGTAACTTACTTTGATCCATCAAATAATATTGATTTCACTTGACCACACTGTCTGAAAAGAGACTGTATCTGTTTATGGTACAAAAATCCATAAGGTGGAATATTCTTCAGCTGCGCAAAAGTAAAATAGGTTAAATGAACTATATAAAAAAAAATATTTCTGCAGAATTTATCTATTTTTTATAGGACTATCTTTTTTATCAGAACAGCCACCCCCCTCAAAAAAAATGTTTTATTGGAGTGTTAAATTAACCTGTAACCACTACAAAATACATACTGTGTTGAGCTGATTTTAATAATGTCCAACAAAAAAAAAACAGAAAAAAATTCAACATTTCTTACAATATTAACGTTAGTTCAAAATTTTAACAAAGATAATTTTTTTTTTTTTACTTTGATCAGAGACATTTTTTATGTAGTGTATCATATTTGACATTCACGTTATTTGCTCAGCAACAATATATAGAGCTGGTTTTCCTGACAGACCCATTTTAACGTTCTGATTTTTTTATTGCATTGCCCCATTATAATGTTGTTTTTGTCTGCCGGACCCCTTTGACTGCTCTGATTCGCTATAACAAAACAGAATCCAGGATGAGCCAGAAGCTTCAACATCAATATTTTAAAGTATATATTACTGCTAATGTACAGTTTATGTTAGTGTTACGTTTGCTGTTTCTTTGAAGTTCATATAAAATCCCCCAAAAAGTTTAAATTTCAATTGAAACTGGTGTTTGTCTCATCAGTTCCCCATGTTAAACTGCCCCAGAGCTGTTTCGCTTAACACTCCTATTGCCTGGAACCTATCTACAGCGTTAAATGAGGTATAGCTGTGTATACATACGAGCCGCGGGACTTAGAAAAAAAAACATTACGAACTCGCAAAAATACAACCTTAAACGTCCTAACTGCGCACAGTGGAAAACATTAAAAAAAAGACTAAATACACACAAAAATAAAATAAAAAGCTTACCCACAGCAAGGGGGGACAACCAGGACGTCTGGAAGTGAGGTTACACCTCAATTTAAGTCCAATTTACCGAGTTTAAACACTTGAAAATCCCGTAAGCAAAAGGAAAAATAGCCGCCGAAAAAAAACGAAAACGAGGCTACACGGCCCCTAAAGACGCAAAACACCACCAAGCACATACGACTTTTACAAAAAGCCGTACGAGGAACAAAATACACTATTAACAAGGACGCGAAATCATCCACACCCGCGTACCACATAAACATTTGCCGCCATTTTACAACACTAACTTACAGAATGCGGAACTACACAGCTACACTAACGGTTTCCCCTCACGC
>CM050168.1:160398538-160411038 GCA_027410445.1 Discoglossus pictus
TTCTCTGAACATATCTCATTAAACTATGGCCCTTCAGAAAGAAAACCAAACCTCTCAACTACTACTGAATCAAATGAAATACAAAAGGTACAAATGTTAAAAAATATTATCTTTAACAGTAAACTGATTTTGACACACTGTCAGAATGCACTTTCTGGGACCTCTTAGACTAAGCTGTGCCAGGTGCAGACCAGAGGAATGATTTCCCTACATAGCTCCCTATCTATTGCAGCATAATGCTACCTAATTAGCCAGAAGGAGGTCTGAATAGCTGCTCTTTTAAATACATTATATCAAAAATATGAATGTAGAATCCTGCAATTTAGATGCAAATATTTACATAAGAACAACAGTACAAGCATTGTTTTACGGTTTATTCGGATTTAACTTTATTAAAACATAAGAATGTATACCTGAAAAATAAAACGCTGCTTGTATTCATACTCCGAATCCATGGCTGGCCTCTTAGTGACATGCATATTAAATTGAGAAACCCTTTTTTTCAGTTCTTCATACAAAGCAGCAACCTAGAAAAAACACCATTCATCATAAAGATTGCGAAATTTCAAATAAACAATGCAATGTCAGTGGAAAAACTTAACCCTCTGACTGATTATTTCACACCCACCTCTCTAATTCTCCTGATCTGAAAGTAATTTGATTTGCCCCATTCAAGTTCATCCTGTTTAAAGTGAGCGAAAAGACAAAAGAAAAAGAGAAAAAAAAATGTTTTACGTTTGCAGTACAAGGTCATAATGTGGTTGACTTCCTCACAGAATTATACATATACACTTTTAATATTTAATATTGTAACGTTTTTTATTTACAAACAAGTATTTCTTAAAACTCATAATTAAAGCCTTACATTTGTAGACACTGAATATATTTAAACTGACTGTCACACCAAAATCAAGGTTATTCTTGAAGAGCATGAAAAATTACCTATACAGTACATTGTATTAGCCATTTTGTTTCAAAGGTAGATTACAAACCTTAGACAGTCTTAGCTCTCCTCTCTCCTTGCATGCCAGCCATGACTAGAAGAAAAAGTGTCCATTCATTACAAATGACAAGTTAAATGTTTTGTGTTCCTTTTGCTCTCCCACACAAGGATTATAAAATGATGAATGTCGAAAAAGTCAGAAAATTACACCAACATTTTTTGAAAACACAACAAATGATCATAAAACATTCTCAGGAATAGAAGCATGGGAAAAACAAAATACCAGGCCTGGGGGACACAACTTAATGATGACAATTTGCGACCCTCTCACTGCCTCACTACTGAACACTACGGTGTGCCTGGATCAAAAAAAAATTTGAAACACTTTCACAAGGGAGATTTGCCAAACCAAGTCCTGTTGCAAAGCCGGGGTTTTGCTCTACTCCTATTCTTTTATGTGATATTTCCTTAACTAGTACCGTGTTTCCCCGATGATAAGACAGGGCCATCAAATAAGACAGCCCCCCCTTTTTAGAAAAAATAATAAAATAAGGCACCCCCCCCGCAAATAAGCCACCCACCGATACCTGTGCTTACCGGAATCAGATGGTACGGTGCGTGACCCCGTGTGGTGCCTCCGTCTACCCTAATTGCCTATATGGCTGCGCGCCTCGTCATAAGGGGGAGAGGAGGAAGTGACAGGACTGCAGCGCGCGCACGTGACTCACTCGCGCAAGGAAACGCAGGCAGATTCCCTCATCCCTCCTGCAGGAGGTACGGTATACCGGTATTACGGTATTGATTACAGTAGAATGGGACAATGAATGCATCAGATTAATCAGAAGGGGGCAATGATTGGCACAGAGTGATCAGAAGTGGACATGAATGGCACAAGATTGTGCCAATCATTGTCCCCTTCTGATCAATCATGTGCCATTCATGTCCACTTCTGATCACTCTGATTGGCACAGAGTGATCAGAAGTGGACATGAATGGCACATGATTGATCAGAAGGGGACAATGATTGGCACAATCATGTGCCATTCATGTCCACTTCTGATCACTCTATGCCAATCATTGTCCCCTTCTGATCAATCATGTGCCAATCATTGTCCCCTTCTAATCAATCATGTGCCATTCATGTCCACTTCTACCGTCATCAATCATGTGCCATTCATGTCCACTTCTGATCACTCTATGCCAATCATTGTCCCCTTCTGATCAATCTTGTGCCATTCATGTCCACTTCTGATCACTCTGATTGGCACAGAGTGATCAGAAGTGGACATGAATGGCACATGATTGATCAGAAGGGGACAATGATTGGCACAATCATGTGCCATTCATGTCCACTTCTGATCACTCTATGCCAATCATTGTCCCCTTCTGATCAATCATGTGCCAATCATTGTCCCCTTCTAATCAATCATGTGCCATTCATGTCCACTTCTGATCACTCTATGCCAATCATTGTCCCCTTCTGATCAATCATGTGCCAATCATTGTCCCCTTCTAATCAATCATGTGCCATTCATGTCCACTTCTACCGTCATCAATCATGTGCCATTCATGTCCACTTCTGATCACTCTATGCCAATCATTGTCCCCTTCTGATCACTCTGATCAGAAGGGGACAATGATTGGCACAGAGTGATCAGAAGTGGACATGAATGGCACATGATTGATCAGAAGGGGACAGGAATGGCACATGAGGATCAGAAGGGGTTACTAAAATGGTCCCCCCCCCTGAAGTTTTAAGTCCTCCCCCACTCGGATACCTCAATGCCATATCTTTTTTTTCCCCTTAGACATGAGCACAAAAAGGAAAAGCTACACGATGGAGTACAAGATGAGAATTGTGGAAGAATCTTGGGGCCAAACTCTTCCTGCTTTCTGCAAGGAAAAGATGTTGAATATCCGAATGGTCCGCAAGTGGCGAGCAGAGTATGGTAAACTCATGGAACAAGTGGAAAATGGAAGAGGTACCAAACGCAAGAGTGGATCAGGTCGCCAAGCAACATTTCCAGAGCTGAAAGATCTGATCTGTGAATGGGTTGTTGACAGGAGAGCAAAGGCCTTGGTTGTGAATAGGGCTCAGATTCAAGAATATGCGCTTGCAATAGCACCACAGTTTGACATCCCGGAAAACTTCAAAGCATCAAAACACTGGTTGGATAATTTCCTTCAGCGAAACGAACTGTCTTTAAGAAGATCCACAACATTGTTTAGGCTGGAAGATGCTCAAGTTATTGAGAGAGCACTTGCATTCAAGTCCTTTATTGATGATACTGATTTCTCAAAATACAATCTTTCCAACATGATTGCTATGGATGAAACTGCAGTGTTTATGGGCCAATCATCTCAAACAACAATTGAACAGCGGGGTGCCTCCTCAGTGTACGTTCCCTCCACTGCTTACGAAAGTGCACGTGTTACCTGTATTTTGGCAATTCGTCTGGATGGCACCAAAGTCACACCACTAATCATTTCTAAGGGCAAGAAGGAAAAGATTGAACGTGTTTCAGGAATTTTTGTTCTTGAAACTGAAAAAGCCTGGGCCACACAAGCAGTCATAAGAAAATGGGTCGATTTAATGCTGCCACTTGTTATGCGAGGGAGCCAAAGAGGTCTGCTAGTCTGGGATGCAGCCAGCACTCATCGCGCTAAAGATATGAAGTCATTTCTTCATGAAAGAAAAATAGATCAAGTAATGATTCCCGCAGGAATGACGGCCTATCTCCAGACTTTGGATATTGCAATCAACAAGCCATTCAAGGACAATCTGCGCATGGAAATTAACGACTACATTGAAAATAGAATGGAGAGAAATCAGCGTGGAAACTTTGTGAAGCCTAAAATGCAAGAGGTTGTGACTTGGGTGAAGAATTCATGGGAGAAAATCACTGACAGTTGCATTGAACATGCGCTATGAGCAGGCTACCTTGATAAGAAGTACTCCTTTAAGGACAGTGCTGTTGCTAAACATGAGAGATTTGGTCACCAGATTCTAAAAGAAATCGAGTCAGAAGTAATTAACCTGGATATTCAGAGTGGGGTTTGTTACGATGATGTTCCAGAAGATGATGACTTGGTTGTCATTGAATAAATGTGTAAATGTACCGTACTATGCCATAGATTGTTGTATGAAAACAATAACACGGTTACAAGTTATGGATGCTCAATTTGTCTGGTTATGCTGGTTTGTAATGACAACTACCGTTATTACCGGTACACTGTACCATATACAGGTATTAAAATTTTGTTTTTTTTTCAACAATAACTGTGTACTGTAGTCTTCTTCATGGGTAAATAAGGCATCCCCCTGAAAATAAGCCCTAGAGCATATTTTGGCCTTCCAAAAAAAATAAGACAGTGTCTTACCATCGGGGAAACAGGGTATATGCAGAACAGTCTGACTTTTTGCTGTTGATATGTTACCTTCTTTTTATGCTTTTAAATAACATCTTGGGTCAGTTTTAAAATAATTGTTTTAACTAGATCTTCCCTGAAAGTGTATTAGCAATACTATAAAAATATGTTAATCAAAGGAGGCCACAACTTTGTCTTCTGAGGCTCACTACTAGTCATCTTCAACTTCTCTGACCGTATAACATTAAACTATGGCCCTTCAGACAAAAACCTCTCAACGACTACTGAATGAAATGCTAAATTGTATAGTTTGATAATTAACTCAAGTATCTCCTAAAGCAGTAGCAATTTAACTCAGAGAACAATTATGGAGACTAGCTCAAAGGTATCATAAAGCATAGCTGATTTTCGTAGAGAACAGCAACTTTAGTGTCAATGGTACTAACTTAGGGCTCTCAGAGCAGGAGTGATTTGGATTGCTGTCTGGAGACATGCTCCACTCAAAATAGATATTTTAAAACATATGAGACTAACTCAAGCATCTCACAAAGCATTATTAAATGATCAATATAGAGCAGTGGTTTTCAAACCAGTGTTCAAGGCACCCCAGACAGTCAGGTGTTTAATTTAATAGTGGGAACACAGGTGAGGCAATTAGTATTCAACAGGAGCCTCTAATTTTTCTCACCAATGTTCAGACAGTTAAATCGAAAATCTGGCCTGTGTGGGGTGCCTTCAAGACAGGATTGGAAACCACTGATATAGAGACTAATTTAAGTGCCTCATAAATTACAGAAACACCATTAAAGGTATGTGATGATCAGCAGTGATGACCATGAGGTATACACTGAAATATTAAAAAGTGGATTGCTGCCTTATGACATGCTATATTCTAAATTGAGACATGTTTCACTCCAAATAGAGACTTTAGAGAGAGACTTTAAAATATATGAAATTCAAGCATCAGTACAATATTATAGAGCAGAGGTGGACAAGTTCAGTTCTGGAGGGCAACACATGCCTGGATTTGATGATATGCCTGCTGTGCACAGTCATTCTGATTGACTTACCTGTGTACAGAAATAAAATCTTAAAATCCAGGCTTGTTTGTGGTTTTCCAGGACCGAACATGCCCACCCCTGATAGAGACTAATTTAAGTGTCTCAAATATAGTGTAAATGAGACTAACTCTCAAAGTGTCTCCTAAAGCAATAGCAAATTAACACTGAGAAAGAAAAAAAACGCAAACTTACAATTTAAGGGATTTGGAAGGTGATAGATGAATTGTACACATTAAGTATCACAGGAGTAGAGTCTAGTGGAGCAAGGTTAGGAGTTCCATTTAAAAGTGGCAACACAAGAAAAGTCCTTAAGGAGGGAATGAGAGGAGGTGATCAGACAAGAGGGGGAGGGTGGGCGAGTATTTTGAGCTAAAAAAAGAGATTTAAGAGGGTGCATTATTGTGGAGTGCTTTATACAATTTAAAATGTTATTCTAGAGGTTATAGAGAGCCAGTGGAGTGACTATAGCAGTGGTGATGCTGACATTGAGTACTGAATATTGTAGCGGAAGTATTCATTATAGATTGAAGTGGTGACAAGTGATGGGGAGGCCAGCGAGGAGTGAGTTGCAGTAGTTGAGATGAGATATGATGAGCGAATTAATTCGAATTTTAGTTGTTTCTTGTGTAAGATAGTTACATAGTCTTGAGATTTTTTTTTAAATTACACAAGATTTGGTGAGTAAATTTATGAGGAATTAAAGAGACAACAGGCTTGGGAGGCGGGAGTGATATTTGTATTGTCCACATTTGAGGAATGGAAGCTGTAGTAGAGGATTTAAAAATAAAAAAAAGGTCAGTTTCTGACATGTTATGTTTGAGATGGCAAGAGGACATGCTAAAGAGGCAGTTGTGCTGGAAATCTGAGAGGTAAATTTGAGTGTCTACATAAAGATGATATTGAAATCCGGAAGATTTTATTAAGGTTCCAAGTGAGGAAGTATAGATGGAGAAGAGGAGGGGACCTAGGACGGATCCTTGGGGTACACCAACAGACAGAGGTTGAGGTGAAAAATTGGTGCCAGAAAAGGAGACACTAAATTTTCGACCTTGTAGGTATGATGCGAGCCATGAAAGAGCAGAGTCACAGATGACAAGAGAGAAGAGAATTTGGATTAGAAGAAGGTGGTCAACTGTGTCAAAGGCAGCAGAGAGATCTAGGAGGAATATAATAGAGAAATGACCCTTTGACTCCGAGGTGAACAAATCTTTTGTAACTTTTGTGAGAACCATTTCTGTGGAGTGATGGGGTTAGAAACCGGATTGAAAGGTGTCAAGAAGAGAAATGAAGGAAATACATTGTGATTATAGATGAACTGTTCAAGCAGTTTTGTAGCCAGGGGAAGTAGAGATATAGGGAAATAATTAGCCGGATGAGGAGTGTTTTTTTTTTTTAAGAATGAGTGTAATTATAGCATGTTTTAGAGATGATGGAAACTTTCCAGTGTTTAGGGAAAGATTGAATATATGTGGGAGAGCAAGGATGAGTATAGTAGAGAGGGGAGGGAGTGGATATGATGGAATAGGATCTTGCGGACTGGTTGTGGGGCAAGAGGTTAGTAATAGATTAGAGACTTCCTCCTTACAATGTTAAAGTAGTCCATAGTATTTGTGGGAATGTGGAAGGTTAAAGGCTGGGTGTTATTGTTTAGTTGAAAGGAGGAAATGTTGATAATTTGTTAAGAATGTTTTCAATTTTATCTTTAAAGTGGTTGGCAAAGTCCTCAGCTGTGAGGCCAGAGGGGGCAGGAGGGTGGAGAAAAGTGTTAAATGTGGCAAGCAAATGTTTAAGGTTGGAGGATAGATTAGATATTAATGTTGAGAAGTATTGCTGTTTGGCAAGGTTGAGGGCAAAGAAGTAAGAGCGCATTATAAACTTGTAATGGGGTGCTGCCGCAAGGAGAAGTGCAGGCGTGCAGGATGCGTTAGCCCACAGAAGTCGGATCCAGCATCCAGAGAAGAACAGAGGCACCGGAGAAGGGACCCGAGGCAGGCTATCTTGATTGGGGCATCTGGAAGTTGCATTATTCTTGTTTAGTCTATGTCACGATCTGCTTCTTCAAGGGGGCTTGATATGAACCTACCCCAGCAGAATCATGTAGTTCCTGTTCTCTGTGGCACAAAAGATGGCTTCTGAAGAGGTACAGGCAGAGAATACTGCATACAGGTTACAGGTTGCACATGGCAAGACACTCCCCAAGTCAGGATACAACACACAGAAATAGTCTCACACCTTGTTTATGTGAAAACTATCTCTCAGCATTTATTGAATGATTAAAACAACATATTTATACTCTCCAATACCACACCCTTGTGTACATTTGTGTATGTGTGATGTCAGCCCATCTGGGTCTGGCTTGCAACCTTGGGCTATCAAAGCTCTTGAGATCAAATTCACCAGATATCTAGTAAACAAACCTTTATGTTAAACTTAAGTTATTGCTAAGGACTACTTGAAGTACATGCATCTGTCTTGACCCAAGGTCTGTATGAGTGTGCAATGATCTGCAGCTAACTTCTTTGCAGAGCATTTCTACCAATTCCACATATGTTCTATATAACATTTTCCCTCTTATAATATATTATAACTAGGATACAAAATAACCATGTACAGGCATTATATAACCACACAATAACACATAATCCCAATGTAACAATGTCATGCTCCTTTGGACATATTCATAAATTACTGACAATATGAGTCCTTAAAAAATTAAATCATGACAGTCTACTCTAAAATATTTGAGTTTATCAAAAATATGACAAAGAACAAGAAAAGGAAGGAGACCGTTCACTTTAATATAAAGCACACAAAGAAGATTCATTGCTTACACCTGCGTTTCCAGTACTGGAACGTCTTCTGAGTGATTGATGACATGCCTCATTCATGAAAAGCACTACTTACAATTAACTAAAGCCACAACTAAATGGAGTGAATATCAATTCTGTGCAATATACCTGTGAGAGAGCACTTGAACTTATAAATCTCCATATGCAGGTTTCAAAAATTGAGACTTTTCTGAGTGACTAATTATCATGGAAAGAGCCATTATGAACATTCTGGCTCACATGCAGATCAGTTAATTACAGTAATAATTTTCTGATATAAAGAAAAACTAATATAAAGAAGGCGTTCATTGCGAGCCACGAAATGAGCGCCTAAGTCGCTCAGCGCGGGGCTGGCGATGAGCACCAGAGGTGCTCAGAGGGGCCATAGCCTCGCATTGTGTGGCAAACAGCATTGCCAGGCTTACAATTGTATAGCCGTCATTTTTGACGGGCAAGTAGCTAGTATCATAATAAAACAAGAAAAATAAACAGATAGGCCTGAGCACAAATATCGTGCAGAGAATGATGTACTTATTTTGAAAACTGGCATGAGCAGAAGGTGGTAGCCAAAGCCTAATATTAAACACAGTCTAACTTTCAATAATAAAAGCTTTTCCATCTTTCCTGGCTAAAGAATAATAAAAGCTTTTCCATCTTTCCTGGCTAAAGGAGTTTAAATCCTCAAAGTCAAAAAATTTAAAAAACAACCAGTGATAACATTTGAAAAACTACATCTTGACCCAGTAATATATTTCCTGATGAATGTAATAGGAACGATGTTCTAGAAAAAATAATGTACTTTCAGTATTTAAGCTGGAAAAATCACTAGGCTGATGAGAAAAGCCTGGTGGAGCTGCATTTTACAGGGGGTTAAAATCATAGTCTATCAAGTATATAAAGATAAAAATCAGTGATAATTTTGAAAATTATGCTTTAATGTACAGATAAATAAACTGATGAAACTTTGTATATTAGAAATATGCTCTGGAAGAACAAATCCGAGTTATACTATCAGAAGAGTCAATATAGTTGAGAAGACTGGAGTCATTAAATCTATGAGTGTAAATATTTACAAATCAACTTGACATCTGAAGATCCACAGCAATCTCTCTAATGCTTCAGAGGGGATTTAAGCCAGCGAGGGAGACTAGCGCAGCAATCTCTCTAGTGCTTCAGAGGGGATTTAAGCCAGCGAGGGAGACTAGCTGTTTGGAGGGAAACTGGAGGCAACTGACCCCCAAGTGTACAAAACATCTGGTTGTTAATTAGAGACTGGGTTATGGTATAACTAGTGATAAGCTGATTAAACTGCTTGTTTGTTGTCAAATGAGACTTAACCTGTTTATAAATTATTTAGGAACTAGAAAATTGCTCGTCAAAAATGACGGGAATAAAATTGTAAGTGTGGCAATACTGTTTGCCACACAATGTGAGCACCTTCGGCACTCATCTGCATCCTCCCGTGTGACTCATCCCCCAACCCCCTTCCCTCTCTCGCGTCTCATCTTCCCCCTCTTCCCCCTCCCTCGCGTCTCATCTTCCGCCTCCTCTCCCTCCCTCGCGTCTCATCTTCCGCCTCCTCTCCCTCCCTCGGGTCTCATCTTCCGCCTCCTCTCCCTCCCTAGCGTCTCATCTTCCGCCTCATCCTCAACCTCCCTTCCTCATCCTCCCTTCCTCATCCTCAACCTCCCTTCCTCATCCTCAACCTCCCTTCCTCATCCTCAACCTCCCTTCCTCATCCTCCCTTTCTCATCCTCAACCTCCCTTCCTCATCCTCAACCTCCCTTCCTCATCCTCAACCTCCCTTCCTCATCCTCAACCTCCCTTCCTCATCCTCAACCTCCCTTCTCATCCTCAACCTCCCTTCTCATCCTCAACCTCCCTTCTCATCCTCAACCTCCCTTCTCATCCTCAACCTCCTATGCTAATGACGTGGCGCGCATGTGACGTCACATGCGAACCGGATCAAGAAAGAGCGGAGGCCGGAGCAGAAGCAGGTAAGTGAGGGGAAAGGGAGAGGGGGAGGTATTTAGGGGGGTTTAGGTTGAGGACGGGGGTTTAGGTTGAGGAGGGGGGGTTTAGAATGAGGAGGGGGGTTTAGAATGAGGAGGGGGGTTTAGAATGAGGAGGGGGGGTTGAGAATGAGGAGGGGGGGTTGAGGATGAGGAGTGGGGAGGGAATATCGGCGTATAACACGCACACATCATTTGCCCCCTATTTTCAGGGAGAAAAAGTATGTGTTATACGCCGATAAATACGGTATTTATCAGAACACAATGGAGATTTTACTGTTTAAACATAGAAGATATGAAAAATAGAAGCAGACTGAATAATTTGCGAATTGTCAGCCTACCAGAATCTGTTGATAGCAGTAATTTATTACATTTTGCATCAGTTGAATTACGCAAAACTGGTTAGTATGAATCCAAATAGGCCACCAGTAATTATTGAAAAAGCCCATAGAATTAAAGCACATATTGAAACCATAGAGACAGATTGGGGGATTGCAAAAGTAGTTCTTAGAGGAGATATTATAAACACAAAAATATATATGTTAAAAAATGCAAGTTTTAAATCCCAGACTAACGCTATTTAATGTCTTCTAACGATACAGCCAATATACAAAAAAAAAAATAATTAAAAAAAGGCAAAAAAGGAGACAAACAATTATTTAATGGTAAAAGCTCAGAAGTACTTATAAAAATATAAATAATACTTATAAGTGGAAATAAAATATCCAAAATGATATCTAATCTCCTGAAAAATGAAAAAGGTTGTAATCACATATCTAACATACAAGAAGATATTAAAATAATTAGTAAAATGAATTAAATGATGGATGTTTTCTTTAATTATTATTCCAAAATTTATGCTAGAGGAAATACAGATGATGAAAAAAAAAAAAAAAAAGAAACATTTTGGAAAGATATAAAAATGCTACTGATAACTCCAGCACAATTGGAAAATTTAAAAAAGCCAATTACAATAAACAAGATACAGGAAGTTATTAGATCTCTTAGAGTAACTATCTGGCCTGAGTGTTTTCCCTTTAACGAGTTTTATATAGTACCTAGCAACTAGCAAAATGACGTAAAGAAAATTTTAAGGCTGGAAATGCTGTTTGCCACATAATGCGAGGCTCTGCCCCCTCTGAGCACCTACGGCGCTCATCGCATGATTACCAATGAGCCGCTTTGACGCTCATTGCGAGCCTCTTTCCCCGACTACGGACCTAGCCACTCATTGCAGGCCTCTGCAACCTGCCACTTTCATGCTTGGCAAAGAGCACCTTCGGCGCTCATTGAGAGCCTCAAAAATCGTAAACTACGTGCTTCGCGATCAGCTCGAAAGTCCTACGTGCTTGGGTGCTGACCGCAGGCATCCCTATGGGCAACTTCAATCTGTTGCCATCCTCCATCCGTGGAGCATCCTCGGGCTAATTAGCACCATGAGGGAACAGAGGAACCTTAGAGTGGCCCTAAAAAGGCCACAGTTTGTTAGTGAAAGTGGTGCGTGCCTCGCAATGAGCGCCTATGGCGCTCTACGGGAGCCCTGCAATGGAGCGCCTTTGGCGCTTATTGCAGCCTAAGTCGTACAGACCTCGCAATGAGCGCCTACGGTGCTTATTGTGAGGCCCGCAATGGGCGCATTTGTGCGCATTCACAAGCACATAACTTAACATTGCGTGATAACAACTAGCAATTACGACAACTATAATATGTGATGATAGAATAAATATCTCCTATTCTATTGCTATTACTGAATTAATCTAATTTTTGGAAAACCGAGTTATCCAAGAGATTTGTAGAAGCAAATATCTCCCTTTTTTTTTACCTTTTTTTTTTTTACAAAAAAACAAACAAAGAAATAGACCGAAATAGACGATCTCTTTGCAAAATTAAGATTATAAAATCCTTACCAAAATATTCAGGATTCAATTAAAATTGTTTTTAGTGACTTGGTGGTGGAGGATCAGATTGGACTGATACAGGGTAGATCAGTGACTACAAATATCAGAAAAGGGATTGGAATAATTCAGGAATATCAGTCAAATTTAAATATAAAAAACACATCAGCTTTAATACTAAGCTTAGACCCCGGAAAGGCATTCAATCATATAAAATGGGATAATTTATGGAAGTCACTTACCAAAAAATAGGATTCAAACGGAAGTTTTGGAAAATAATTAAAAACAATAAATTCCTCTCCCACCCCATCATTATTTATTAACTAGCGAATTGCCCGTCAAAAAATGACGGCAATGAAATTGTAAGGTAGCTAATGCTGTTTGGTGTCTAA
>CM050168.1:160423538-160493538 GCA_027410445.1 Discoglossus pictus
ACCATATGTGAAACAATTGCTGTATAGAACTACTCTCTACAACGATTACCACACAAACCAGGCACTCACACCATACTGAGGATCGGCAGTAACCGTGAAACAGTACTGTATGTGGTTAAGTGACCTGGTTTGTGAAAAATCCATCCGTTGCTATGTCTAAAACTGTGAAATACAGTAAGCATATGCGTAAAAGAAGCCATGTTTAAAATGGTTTGGATTGACAGAGTGATGGTGCATTATGTGGCCTCATTTGCATGCCCCGCCCAGTTTTCCCAGACTGCAGTGCATATACTGTATTTCTGAGAAATTTGAGCAGGAAATAAGTTTTCATCAACTTATTTTTAAACATTCAAATGGAAACACTAATGTACTATTCCTTATTTATATATATATATATATATATATATATATATATATACACACACATATATATATACATAAATACATATACTGTCTGTCTATATATATATATATATATATATATATATATATATATATATATATATACACATACACACACACATATATATATACACACATACATATAGTCTCCTGGGTAAAGGCTCTTTGTGGCACAAATCCTCTTTCTCTGTAGCTCCAGCAATCCCTGTTGCAGACTTTTCAGTTTGCTCTCTAAACTGTGCAAACTGCAGCAGTCCAAACCAAAGAGCCTTTTTACTCCAGACTGTAAACTTTCAGGCTCCTCTCAGCCTGGTACAATTTCTGCTTCCAGCAGACAAAGTAAAAATACTGCGTTCCTCTCAATGGCAGATAACTACAAGCGTCCTTCTTAGCTTGCTTCAGACTGAGGCCTTAACTCTCACTGGCCTCACTCTGCTAGGCCAAACAGGGCCTAATTGCAGGGGGACTCCAACCATCTCTCTTTCTTTCTTCCAAGAAATCTTCCAGACTCTTTAATTAAACCCATCTCTAGGGGCATTCTTTGCTTCACTCTGTTACAATACATATACATATATATATATATATACACATATATACATATATAAATATATATATATATATATATATATATATATATATATATATATATATATACACATACATATACACATATAGTTGTGGATCTTGCGATGTTGGTAACGCAGCTGAGTCCCTCTCAAAGCAAGGGACGCAACTGCGAGCCTCGCAAAGCGAGGCTCGCCAGCAGCGCAAAACTTAGGCTACGTTCAGAGCGACGTCTCTTTTTGATCCTTCAATGTCGGCTCTTACTATCATTGTGAAGCAGAATTCACCAGGCATTGGATTGTTCACCCACTAATAGGGAACATGAACGTGAGACGGGTTAGTTTTACCCTACTGATGATAAGTTGTCGCAATAGTAATCTTAAGGTGCTCATTGCAGCCAGCGGCGCAGTACTTAAGTGAGCCTCGAAAAGCAAGGCTCACCAGAGGCAGAGTTGATCAAGCGCATAACTCTAAACCCCCCCCCCCCCCCCCCCCCCAAAAAAAAAAATAAGCACTCATTGGACTGCTAACCTTGCGAAGCGAGGCGAGCAGTTGAAGCATGCGGGACTTAAGCTGCAACGAGAGACTAAGGCGCTCATTGAGACCCACGCGATGAGCGTGAAAGGCATTCAGCGCAGGGCTCGTAATGAGCACCGAAGGTACTCAGAGGAGCAAAAACCTCAAATTGTGTGCCAAACAGCATTGACAGCCTTACAATTTTATTCCTGTCATTTATGAAGGGCAAGTTACTAGTATGTTTTTTTTCTCTCTCTCTCTCTCCAAGTTCAACCTTTTTTAGACCCAAAGGGAGGGGGGGGGGGGATCCTTCCTGACCCCAGATACTGGCGATCAGATTCCTCCCTGGATCAATACTCCCTCTCTAATTATCCAGGATAACCATATATGTATTTTTTATTCAAAAATATATCCAACGCTTTATTTAAAGTTATCTATGGAATCCACGATCACCACCTCCTTTGATAGATAATTCCACAGATTAATCATCCTTACTGAGGAAAACCCTTTTCTTCCTTTAAGGTGAAATCCTTTTACTTCTAACCTCAAATCATGCCCTCTTGGAAGTTGAAAACCTCTTAGCACAAAAAGTTCACTTGACAAAGTGTTACATTGCCCCTTGATATATTTATATAAAGTAATCATATCCCCTCTTAGAAGCCTTTTTTCTAGAGAAAGCACATTTTATTTGGTTAGTCTTTTGTTCATAACTTAGACCCTCCATTCCCTTTATTAATTTTGTTGCCCTTCTCTGTACTTTTTCCAGTTGTAAAATGTCCTTTTTATGAAGTGGTGCCCAAAATTGAACTCCATTGGAGGGAAAGTACAACATTTTCTGATTTAATTATCTTGCACAATTTGGTGTCATTAGCTAGAATGGAGACAATACTTTACAATCCTACTTTTTAGTCATTAATAAATATGTTAAAAAGGAGAGGACCTAATACTGAACCCTGAGGAACCCCACTTACCCCACTGAAAATGTTCCATTAACAACCCTTTGCTTCCTGTCGGTTAGCCAGATCCCTGATAATTCCTGTATCCCTTAGTTTGCACAATAGTTTTCCAAGTGGCACAATGTAAAAATCCTTTACAAAATCAAAAAAGAATAGACCCACTGAGTTGCCCTCATCCAAGTTCTTACTAACCTCCTCATAGAAACTAATTAGGTTTGTTTGACATGACCTATCCCTCATAAATCCGTGTTGACACCTACTTATAATCTTGTTTAAACAGACATATTCTTGTATACTATCCCTTATTAAACCTTAAAAAAAAAGCTTTCCCACTACAGAAGTGAGGCTTACAGGGCTATAATATCCTGGATTTGTTCCTTTCTTAAATATAGGTATCACATCTGCTTTTCTCCAGTCATCTGGTAGCGAACCTGTGTTGAGTGAATCTTGAAAGATTAGATAAAATGGTTTAGCTAATACAGAACCCAGTTCCCTCAGTACCCTTGGATGTATTCCATCAGGACCTGGGGCTTTATTAACATTTATTTTTTCCAACCTCTTTTGGATTTCTTCCTATGTTGATCAATTTGGAGAAGGTAGTGTAGCCCCATTATGTTGCAGTGTCTCAACCACTGGTACCTCCCTTGTGTATACCAAAGAAAAGTTACTATTTAGCTCATCTGCCTGGCAATGCTGTTTGCCACACAATGCAAGGCTCTCTCTCTCCTCCTCTCTAACTTGCCAGCCACGCGATGAGCGCCTTTGGCACTTATTGCAAGCCACTCCCACAGTTTAATTTATGTGCCTTGCGCTGAGCTCCTTTGGCGCTCATCCCAAGCCCCGCAGTAAGCGGCTATGCGGCTCTTTGCAGGCCTGGGCCAACCCGTCACTTGCATGCCTTGTAATGAGCACCTTTGGCGCTCATCGCAAGATCCACAATAAGTGCCAAAGGCGCTCATTGCTTGCCACTCCTCCCCTTTACCGGCCTCGTGATGAGTGCCTTCAGCGATTATTGCAAGCTCTGCAATGAGCGCTCATTGCAGACATTGTCCAACCCGTCACTTTCGTGCATCTCGCTGAGTGCCTTTGGCGCTCATCGCAAGCCTCTCTCTACTCTCTGACCCAAGTTAGTTTCCTCCCTTCCATGTGTCTGTTTATCCCTCTTTCCCTGCCCCCTCTGCCTGCTGTTTTTTTTACCTCCTTATTTCCCTTCCCATGTGCCTCTTTTTTCCCCCCTCTCTCACCCGTGTCTCTATCTATCCTTTTTTAGTCTTGCGTGCCTCATGCCTCTGGTTTTATTTTGTAAGTCTTAAGTTTATCATGAGCGACGTTGTTCGTATTTTCCAAGTACTGTGTGCCTCGCATTGTACGTGCTTCTGCCTCTTTGTCATTCTTTTTGAAAGCATTTAAGTTTTTTTGGTTGCCATTTTTTCCCCCCCTTGCTTAGTCGATATATGATCTCCGAACAACAGCAATTATGGCTCAAATTAGCTTGCAACCTCACTCACAGGCTCCCTGGCTGTCCCCCTATGCTGTGTGTGAGGTTTTTAATTTATTTGTTAAATTATTTTTCTTTGGGCGGTCATTCGAATTACGTGCTTAAGAAATTATCAGCAGTTAAATTCGTAATTTTTTCATAGTGCTGCGTGCCTCACGATCAGCGCTAAAGTCAAACAGCCTTTGTCGCAGATTGCGGCATGTGCGGCTATAATTTCTTTCCATACTTCATCTGTGGAGCGTTCACGGGCAAATTAAAGCTATAAGAGGACACTTAGAGGGACCCTGAAAGGCCACAATTGCGAGGCCTGCAATGAGTGCCTTCGATGCACATTGCATCTAAGTGGAGAGATCCTCGCGATGAGGAGCGCAGGTGCTCATTGAGAAGGCTGGAGCGCCTTTGATGCTTATTGCAGCAAAGTGGTGCGAGCCTCACGCTGAGCGCCGAGCCCTGCAATGAGCGCCTTCAGAACTCATTGCAGTAAAGTCGTGCAAGCCTCGCATTAAGCGCCTTCAACGCTCATTACGCATGCGCAAGGCCGTAATTTTTAACATCGCGTGAACAACATTCACAATTACCGCAACTATATGTGTGATAGCCGTTTTCACATTGCAGTGTTCCTATAGCTTCTTTTCTGAGAATGTGTGAAATGTAAGGGAACAAATCAGAATAGTTCACATCATTTGCTAATTGATCAGGTGAATATAATATGTAAGAGACAATAAGTTAATATAAATCAGGGGCAGCTGGCAGAGGATTGCTTCTCACTTTGAGGTGAACGCTTAAACGCTGTGCGGAGATAGTCACCTGCCTCTGTATTAAGGCAAAGCTGTGGCAGTTGGAAGGGAATGCTGTAAAACTGAGAATTAATAAAACATATCTGCTAAAACTTAAAATATATTAAAGAGTCACTATTTACTGTTAAAACACAAAAAGAAACACCCAAAGGTTAACATATAAAAAAGGTGGATTCATATATATATATTTTTTTTTTATAATGTACTGTATAAAAGTAAAAATGTAAAAAAAGTAATTAAAAGGTATCCTTTCAATGCCTGAGATCTTCAAGTCATTTATTTGCATCACATATATACTTGTCCGTGTGGGTTACGTTTGCGATGTTGGTCACGCTTTGCAAGCCCGATTGCGGCGATAGGGCCGCAACCGCGAGCCATGCGAAGCGAGCCGTTAACATCGCAGGACTTAGGCTGCAATGAGTGCCAAAGGCGCTCAATGCACTGCAAGCCTTGCAAAGCGAGGAGAGCAGTTGAGGCACGCAGGACTTACGACCCGTACGACTTCGGACCAAAACCCGTACATTAACTGTGCGCCTCGCAAAATTACGACCTACGGCCGAACCACAAGACTGAAGATATAAAAGAAAACAACAAATATGCCTCAAATTAACTTACACACACACCACAGTGGGAAAGGCAGAAAACCTGCGGGTCAGGTTGCAATTTAATTTGATTCACGATTGAAAAAAGCAAGAAAAAAATGGCTGCCGAAAAAAAAAAAAAAACGCAAAAACTACGAAAACGAGGCCCA
The DNA here is from genome assembly GCA_027410445.1 of Discoglossus pictus. Classification (NCBI taxonomy): domain Eukaryota; kingdom Metazoa; phylum Chordata; class Amphibia; order Anura; family Alytidae; genus Discoglossus; species Discoglossus pictus. The sequence goes on from CM050168.1 coordinate 160,429,023, forward strand.
TGGACGTAAAACTAGCCTGAAGGACGTAAAGGTGGCCCGAAGGACATAAAAAATAGCCCTAAGCAGTGACACCTACCGAAAGCAAGTAACACTTAATTGAAGCCACTTACATTTAACCCAAGGCAGTAACACAAACCAAGACAGTAACACTCAAGTGCCAGGCCTATAAACTACACAGGGGTAGAGCACTGAAGGCACTCAGCATGGCCCAGCCTTAACATTTTATTTCCGCCATTTTTGACGGGCAAGTAGCTAATAATTCTACCTCTGGATTATAATAGGTTTTTCAAAAAGGCAAATTTTCGGATAAGTTATAAATAGTTTATAAAATGCGGCAACAAAATCTTGCCAAACAGAGCTACTTCTCATCATTAATATTACATTTGTCCTCCAACCCCAAACGTTTGTTCACCATTTTCAAAACTCTCCTCTGCCCTCTCTCCCACTTCCTCTCTTAAAGCTGAAGATTTTGCTAGACACTTTAACAGTAAAATTGAAAATATTCGTAATGAACTCTCCTCTCAACGAGGCCATATCACACCTTCTCCTCAACAAACAGCAGCCTGCCTTCACTGTTTCCCAAACCTATAGCCATTATAAACTCCTTTAAACGTGTAACCGAGGATGACGTTGCTAATCTTCTATCAACCTCTCGTCTCAACTTCTCCACATGATCTTATTCCATCACGGCTGATCCCCCACTCTCTACCACACTTAGCATAGCTCTCACACATTTATTCAACCTTTCCTTAAGACACTGGCAAGCTTCCATCATCTTTGAAACAAGCCACAATTACACCCATTCATAAGAAATCCTGCTCTGATCCAGCTTCTCCATCTAATTACTGCCCTATCTCTCTACTTCCCTTGGCTTCTAAACTACTTGAGCGTGTTGTCTACAATGGCCTCACACAATTCATTTCCTCCAACTCCCTCCTTGATCCCTTCCAGTCTGGCTTCCGGGCCCAACACTCCACAGAGACAACTTTTACAAAAGTTACTAATGACCTGCTCACCACCAAATCAAAAGGTAATATCTCTATCCTAATTCTCCTGGATCTCTCTGCTCCCATTGACACAGTTGATCATCCTCTTCTCATCCAAATTCTCCACGCTCTTTGCATCTGTGACACTGCTCTCTCTTGGTTCACATCTTATCTAGAAAATCAAACATTTAGGGTCTCCTTCTCTGGCGCCTCTTCATCTCCTCGTCCTCTGTCGGTGTACCCCAATGCTCAGTCCTAGGTCCCTACTTTTCTCCATCTATACATCCTCCCTTGGTGCCCTTATAAAATCTTTTGGATTTCAGTATCATCTATATGCTGATGACACCCAAATCTACATCTCTGCACCTGAACTATCCCCCTCTCTGCTAGCTCATGTTGCCAATTGCCTCTCGAGCATATCCTCATGGATGTCTGCCCATCAACTCAAACTTAACATGTCTAAGACAGAGCTCCTTATGTTTCCACCCTCTTCCTCAGCTCCCACTCCTCACTGTTGACAATGCCATCATCACTCCCACCTCCCAGGCCCACTGTCTTGGGTCCAACTGGACCCTTCCCTCTCTTTTATTCCTTACATTCAATCACTCACAAGGTTTTGTCACTTTTACCTAAAAAACATATCCAAAATACGCCACTACCTTAAACAAGACACAACTAAAATGCTTATTCACTCTCTCATCATATCGCGCCTTGATTACTGCAACTCTCTCCTTGCTGGCCTTCCTATCACCCATCTGTCTCCACTCCAATCCATCTTGAATGCATCCGCTAGACTCATCTACCATACTAAACGATCAGTGTCTGCAGCACCTCCCTCTCAGGCACTCCATTGGCTTCCCATAGCCTATAGAATAAAATTCAAAATCCCGACCCTTACATATAAAGCCCTCCTCAATAGTGCACCCTCCTCAATCTCTGCTCTCACCCCAAAATACACTTCCACCCGCCCTCTTCGCTCTGCTAATGACCTTCTTCTCTCCTCCTCTCTCATCACCTCCTCTCACTCCCGTCACCAAGACTTTTCTCGTGCTGCCCCTATTCTTTGGAACTCCTAACCTCGCTCCACCAGACTATCTTCCTGGCTCAAATCCTTCAAAATCTCTTTAAAAACACATTTACTCAAAAAAGCATATAATCTTTAGCCTCTTCAATCACTATGCATCTATCACTCTCCTGTACCTCACCCACACCCTTTAGAATGTAAGTTTGCGAGTTTCAGGCTTGTGAGGTGCTTTAGGGAAAGCGCTGTGTATATCTGATTGAAAGCTCAACAACAGGGTCTTCTATTATTTTTCATTGTGGACTTATTGTTTATACGTGTACCTAACCCCTGTATTACGCTTTGGAATATGTTGGCGCGTTATAAAGGATAATAATAACAACAACAACAAATAAATATTGATGTCATTAATATCTGGGCACGGTTACACAAGCACACAGCACAGGGAATGGTGAGAGATAACGCTGAACTACTGAATAATAAAACAGATGCCAGTTGATTTCAAATGTTTTCACAAAATACAATATTGAGTCATGTGACAGGAGAGAAGAGTAGAAAGACTTTGCACACCAAACATTTAACATTCACTTTAAAATCATTTGTTACAAGTGTCATTGTTGAATTTAAAAAAACACACATTTCTTGAACAATTAGATAGATTCACTAAGTCCTTTAACTGGAGCTTACACTAGTCCTTTATTTTAATAGTCCCACCAACTGTGCGTCATGAGGATATTCATTCCTTGCAAAATGAACGGATGCAGAGTTTCCTAATATACCTGGCACATGTCTGCGTCAAGAAAATAGTCTTAGCCAATGTAGACTGTAAGGGGGAAGAAGAAAATACTTACCTTAAAGGCATCAACAAGAGCAATGGAATCACTTCCACTGTTTCCAGAGAAACTGAGCTTGTTTCTATAAATAAAAACTACATTTAAGCATTAATACACAGGGGGAGGGAACAAAACAAATCAACATGATTGACACATAACATACCTGTATCCATCCATATGGTGCTTGTAAGGCATTGCAAAAAAGTTTTGAAGAGAGAGGGCTGCAGCTGTACCGGAAAAGTGAAGTGATTATCATAAAATAAACAAGAAGTATAACATACCGTATATACTCAAGTATAAGCCGAGTTTTTCAGCCCTTTTTTAAGGCTAAAAAGGGCCCCCTCTGCTAATACTCGAGTCACTCTCCCCTCCCTCCGGGTCTCTCTAACCCCCCCGTGTCTCTTTCCCTCCCCCCTCCTCATCCTCCCTTCCTCATTCTAAACCCCCCTCCTCATTCTAAACCCCCCTAAATACCTCCCCTTCTCCCTTTCCCCTCAATTACCTGCTTCTGCTCCAGGCCTCCGCTCCTTGTTGACCCAGCACGCATGTGCCGGCACCCGGTATATGCTAATGACGTGGCGGGCATGTGACGTCACATGCGCGCCGGGTCAAGAAGGAGCGGAGGCCGGAGCAGAAGCAGGTAAGTGAGGGAAAAGGGAGAGGGGGAGGTATTTAGGGGGGTTTAGAATGAGGAGGGGGGTTGAGGAGGGAGGATAAGGATGGGGGGGGGTTGAGGAGGAAGGATAAGGATGGGGGGGGTTGAGGAGGGAGGATGAGGGAGGGGGGTTGAGGATGAGGAGGGAGGTTGAGGATGAGGAGGGAGGTTGAGGATGAGGAGGGAGGTTGAGGATGAGGAGGGAGGTTGAGGACGAGGAGGGGGGGTTGAGGACGAGGAGGGGGGGTTGAGGACAAGGAGGGGGGTTGAGGACGAGGAGGGGGGTTGAGGACGAGGAGGGGGGTTGAGGACGAGGAGGGGGGTTGAGGACTAGGAGGGGGGTTGAGGACTAGGAGGGGGGTTGAGGACGAGGAGGGGGGTTGAGGACGAGGAGGGGGGTTGAGGACGAGGAGGGGGGTTGAGCACGAGGAGGGGGGTTGAGCACGAGGAGGGGGGTTGAGCACGAGGAGGTTGAGGACGAGGGGGTTGAGGACGAGGGGGTTGAGGACGAGGGGGTTGAGGACGAGGGGGTTGAGGACGAGGAGGGAGGACGAGGAGGGAGGTTGAGGATGAGGAGGGAGGTTGAGGATGAGGAGGGAGGTTGAGGATGAGGAGGGAGGTTGAGGATGAGGAGGGAGGTTGAGGATGAGGAGTGGGGTTGAGGATGAGGAGGGAGGTTGAGGATGAGGAGGGAGGTTGAGGATGAGGAGGGAGGTTGAGGATGAGGAGGGAGGTTGAGGATGAGGAGTGGGGTTGAGGATGAGGAGTGGGGTTGAGGAGGGAGGTTGAGAATGAGGAGGGGGTTAAGGAGGGTGATAAGGAAGAGGGGAAGAGACACAGGGAAGGGAGAGGGGAGAAGAGACACGGGAGAGAGAGGGGGGACACAGAGGGCAGCACATTTCCCACCCTCGGCTTATACTCGAGTCACTCATTTTAACCAGTATTTTGTGGTAAAATAGGTGCCTCGGCTTATACTCAGGTCGGCTTATACTCGAGTATATACGGTTAGTAATATTACTTACATACCTATTATAAGACATTCGTCCAGACAACCAAATACATGACCAAGGACAATTAGTTTTCCAAGCTGCAAGTCAACAGGTAAATGTGCAAGAACCTTCCCTAAAAATGTGAGCTCCCCATCATAGGGATTTTCATCTTCTCTGTTCTTGCTGACTGCAAGTGCTCCCACCTATAAGAGTACACACATTGTCAGGCAAATGCATTAGCAGAACTCACAATGCAACATATCTAAATGGTTAAATCTGTATCTGCACAATGCTTGGTATATCACTACGGTATATGATTTTGAATGTTGAAAAACCACAAAATCTGGACCCCTGATTAATGTGAAAAAAGTTATATTGTCTGATGAGTTATCTTTTAACCCATTCCCTATGTGCAGGAAGATAAATGGTGGCTCTTCTCCTCGTCAGGTTCTTGATTAAGATTTTTTTTTTACAAAAGGGGGACAAAAACAAACAGCAGCGGACTTAAGGCCTAGGATACTAGTAATAAAAACACATAATGTTGATACATTTATTAAATTAAATCAATTTCTTAAAAATGTAGAAGTTACTCAAAAATAATAATAATAATAATTTAATTTTTTTGTAAAGGAAATAGAGAGCAATCATACCAGACAGAAAAAAAAAACACTTACCTCCTTAAGCAAAAGTATAGTCCGTTCAATGTCAGAAATATGAGGAGGAGACAGAGCAGTTGCAAGCAATGCTCTAGGCTCGCCCATGTCAAGGAGTTTTACCTTCAAGACTGTACTACCCAAAGGACTCCGCTAAGCAACAGAAAAAGAAAAATGAATATGCAGTAGGGTTTCTTACGAAATGCTAGTAAAAAATTCCTAGCAGTTAAAGTAAAAAAAATAACTTAGTCTACAATTATACAAACTTAATAATTAATTATCATAGTTTATTTATAACGCGACGACATATTCCGTATAGCTGTACATAAAATAGGTTCAGACAATGATAAATACAGATTAACATTTAGCAAAGGAAGGAGGGCCAGTAGAGGGTGTTTCAAAACAAACACTTATCTGTTGTGCTGCTAATATAGAACATTTTAGAACAATATTTTAAAATATACACGGAAGAACACCATCAGGCAAACAAAAGCAGCTGCTAGGTTTTTGCTGCATTAGCAGAGATTTGAAGCTCTACACAGAAAAAGCACAAACATGGCAGAAACTTAAAACTGTAGATTAGTGTTTCAACTAAAATTTAGTTTTAGAAATTACAACCGATTCTTGCTTTAAAAAAAAAAAAAAAACTATACAAATTAGCATGTATATTTAAGGCATGATAAAATCCTTTAAAAACAGCAAGAACACTATTGAGAGCCTTACTTCAAATGTAAAAATAAAAAATAAAATAATAAAAAAAAATGAATGTTTACCAGCATCTCAGGGACAACATTTTCCGGTATATAGTTGTCGTAGAACTCTTTCATTACAAGCCTGTAACAGTAACCTTTGGAGACTCGCCCAGCTCTCCCTTCATAGAAATAGAAAAATTGGTTAATTTGTTAAATGTGCCATCTTTACACAGTACCTTTTCTCAGAACACAATCAAACTTTAGATACTTATGTGTGAATGTGTGTCACAACTTGCTTATTTGATTCAAAACAGACCTGTGTGTTATCCTACATTTTGATAAAAGGGTATCTCAAGATTGATAGGACTTATAAAAAACAAAAATGGCTAACACAAACCATTGCCATTTTTACTATTTAAAAAAAAAAATCCTAGCATGCAAAATCCAAACACCAGTTACAATCTCATTATGATCTCTTAGAAACAAATTATGCTTTGGAAAAATATTTAGGACTCCACAAAAACATTTTGTGTATATGTAAATGTATGTAAATGTTATGTATGTAAATATCTATTTATCTATCGAGTGGAATGGGTGACTTGGGCCGAAAAGCCCACTCGTCCAGGGAAAATGTATGCTCAACACATCGCCTCTCCTTACCCGGTGTAGCGATTGCCGCCTGAGTATTTGCTGACTCAAGTCAGGAGGTCATTGAATATGGCCTATCCTACATTACTGCGTCCGTAGCAACACTTTCTCGTTGGTGCCCCCCGTTTTCACAGAGCTTGCTACATTATGGTGCGATCAAGTGTCCGGCGGTATAATAAGATGGATAGGCTGGGCTTGTTATCTTGGGTTGGCAGCCAACCTAAGATAAGGAAAATTTGATTTCCAACCCGGGCAGATGCAGCTTGTTAACCCAGTCCTGCAAACCATCTAGGAGAGGGACACTCCAATATAACACCTACAACTTGAGGATCTCACAGTCACCAACCGCATTTTCCAGCAGACAGACTGAAGACAACCTGGAGGCATCCTCGGGCGAAGCACTGGCATCTTATAGATTACATTCTGGTGCGCCAGCGAGACTTTCAAGACGTCCTACTAACAACAGTGATATCTAGTACAGAATTTAATATGGACCACCGACTGGTGCGCTGCAACCCTTTTCTCCATTGTAATCCTAAGCCAAAGAGGAAGGACCCTCAAGGGAAAAAAAATAAAATAAAATTATAGGCAAACTCCTGTCAGCTGAAGTGAAGGCCGACTACCAAGCGAATCTCCGGTCAATACTAGAGTATCGCAGATGTTTCCATAAAGCATCTGAAGAGGGATCTGTGAAGCACCTCAAAACCAGCATCCTGCCGACCTCTGAAGAGGTCCTATGGTTCTACACAAAGAACAAAGAGACCCGTTTGACAAAAACAAATCAGGAGATCCATGAATTACGCTTGATGAGCAGATCTCTTTTTCAACAGTATCTCACTCAGCCGTCCTGCCCTAAAAAGGAAAGGAGCCTTCTGTCTTATGTGCAGAATCTCCCAACATTAGCTTCGAGATACACAGAACCAGTGGTTCAAGCACTCCCAACAGACTAAGCATTGATTCTGAGCTCCTGGTCTGACCATTTTAATACTCTATTCTATGACAACCGCGTAGTTTCAGCCTCAGAGCTCCATTGCATTCCACAACTACAAACGAAAAAATAACTGGATGAAATTCCTACTCTTCAAGAGACTGTAAAAGCTATTGAGCAGCTAAAGAATAGTAAGGCAGCAGCATCAGAAATCTAGAAACATGGGGGCCCAGCACTTCACTCTAAGCGCCATGAGATCTTTGTTTATTGCTGGCAGCAAGGCAAACTACCACAGGACTTTCGTGATGCAATTAACGTCAACCTTTACAAGAAGGGAGAAAGGTCAGACTGCTCCAATTACAGGGGGATAACTCTGCTTTCTGCTGTGGGCAAAATCCTTGTAAGAGTACTCCTCAACAGACCAGTGCCCACTGTCACTGAAGAAATCCTCCCCAAGAGTCAGTGTGGCTTTAGAGCCAACAGGAGCACCACTGACATAGCTTTTGTTCTAAGGCAACTCCAAGAAAAATGCATAGAACAGAATAAGGAACTTTACGTGACATTTGTCAAAGTTACCAAAGCTTTCGACACAGTGAGCAGGAAAGGACTGTGGCAAATCCTGGGGCGTATAGGATGTTCTCCTAAGTTCCTCAACATGATCATCCAGCTACATGAAAACCAGCATAGCCAAGTCAGGCAGAGCAATGACCTGTCTGAGCCCAATAAATGGCATCAAGCAGGGCTGTTTCCTTGCACCAACCATATTAACGCTATTCTACAGTATGATGCTACAAAGGGCAACAGCAGGCCTTGATGAGGAGAATGGGGCCTACAACGCACCGATGGCAGTCTGTTTAACCTGAGGCAACTAAAGCCCCACACCAAGACAATGCAACAACTCAGAGCTACTCTTCACCAATGATGCTGTCCTTGTTTCCCATACAGCGACAGCTAACATTGACAACAGACTGGCAAAGGCAAATTATGAATTTGGCAGGTTATATAAAAGGGTTTGGAATAACAAGCATCTGAATAGATGCACCATGGTCAATGTTTACAGAGCTGGTGTATTGACCACCCTACTGTAGGGATCGGAGTCTACGACTTCATGTGCGCTTTCATCAACACTATCTCCGCACCATCCTCAACATCCACTGGAAGAACCATGTCCCCAACACTGAAGTCCGCCAACAGGCAGGAGACATCAGCAGTGAGGCCAAGCTATTGAAGACATAGTTGTGCTGGGCAGGACACATGTCTAGGATGGAGGGTGATCGGCTTCCAAAAATTGTTTTATATGGTGAGCTCAACCAATGGTAATCGTGACAGAGGAGGACTGAAGAAGAGGTATAAGGACTTGTTGAAGCAGTCCCTTGATGCCTGTCACAATGAACATCATCGATGGACGGTGTCACGATCTGCTTCTTCAATGGGGCTTGATATGAACCTAGTTCAAATCTACCCCAGCAGAATCATGTAGTTCCTGTTCTCTGTGGCACAAAACATGGCTTCTGAAGAGGTACAGGCAGAGAATACTGCATACAGGTTACAGGTTGCCCATGGCAAGAAACTCCCCAAGTCAGGATACAACACACAGAAATAGTCTCACACCTTATTTATGTGAAAACGACCGCTCAACCTTTATTGAATGATCAAAACAACATATGTATACTCTCCAATACCACACCCTTGTGTATATTTGTGTATGTGTGATGTCAGCCCATCTGGCTTGCAACCGTGGGCTATCAAAGCTCTTGAGATCAAATTCACCAGATATCTATAGCTGGCTAATGAAAACACCTTTATGTTAAACTTAGGACTACTTGAAGTACATGCATCTGTCTTGACCCAAGGTCTGCATGTGTGAGTGTGCAATGATCTGCAGCTAACTTCTATGCAGAGCATTTCTACCAATTCCACATATGTTCTATATAACATTTTCCCTCTTATAATATATTATAACTAGGATACATAATAACCATGTACAGGCAACATATAACCACACAATAACACATAATCCCAATGTAATAATGTCATGCTCCCTTGGACATATTCATAAATTACTGACAATATGAGTCCTTAAAAAATTAAATCATGACAGACGGCTTAAGCTTCAGACTGCAAGGCCTGGAAAAATAACATTCACCAGTTTGTCTCCTCTTTCGAGAGAACACACAGGGCTGATCTTGAGGACAAAAGATGAAAAATCTTGTCACTGCAGCCTTCTCATGCAACCACTGCAGTTGAATCTGCCTGTCCCGCATTGGCCTCTTCAGCCACCAGACAGCCCAGAGATGTGGAAAACATCCCTGTTAAATCTTTGTGAAGCCAAGCAGGTTTAGAGTCACGTGGTTATGAACATCGCCTAATTTTGAAGTCCACCAGCGTGTAGTGTGCAGATTCGGTGGGTATATATGGTAACATGTAGGCATTCTGAAAACATATCAACCATTGCAGTCATGGATAAAAGGTGCCACTTATCCAATTTTGAAAAGGGGGTGATCATTGTTTTTTGGGCCAAGGGTGGTGGTATTTCTGAAACTGCGCAGTTTGTAAACTATTTGGGGTGCTGCTGTGATTAAAGTGTAACCTACTAGCTTTTATGCCATTGGCGCACTCAAAGCCATCCCAACCAGCATGGATGTTTATCGAGAACTGGGTTACGCGCCACCACTCCTGGGACTCTGTAGTCTGGCTTTATTCACTACTGTCTACAATTTAAAAAAAAACTTCAAACCCTATGGTCAAACACACAGCATCACGTGTAACTTGGGCCTACAGTCATTCCACACTCTTTCCCAACTCAACCCATCTAATCTCGGTATTCCCAAACCCTCAAGCCCCAACAGATATCCTAGCTACCTGCCAGCATTGGTAGTAATCTAACAAATTAGACAGACTGGGCTCGTGGGTAAGGGATGGTCAGATTCTCTTGTTTGAACTGCTGAATGATAATTTTGCCATCCCCTTATATAAAACACTACAACTACAGTATACGGAGACATTCTGTTTGCAGGACGATCCACACACTAGGTCCACCTGGATATAACAGGCTCTAAAAGTTATGCCAAGTGGCTCCTCCCACTACGGGAAAGAGGAACGTAGGGATAGATATATCTGGGAGTGGGGAAAGGATCTAGCTCTCCAATGGGGCTCAAACAAATGGGAGGAATCGTGGACCAATATTTACAGGGGCTTACTGAATCATAGAGTGCTAGAAACCTCAATAAAAGTTGTTCAGCGTAAATACATCACAACGGGCATGTTAGCTAAATGTAACAGACAGAAATCCCAAAATGTTTTATAGGTTGCCCCGACATAGCCACATTCATCCACATCTGGTGGAGTTGTAGTAAAGTTCAACAAATTTGGAAAGAAGTGGGTAACCTAGCAAAAGATATTTTCCATTTCTCCATTTCAGTTAACAGCAGAAATCGGCCTTTTTCTTGATATCTAGCTCTGTACTTTTCCCATCTCAAAACAAACTCCTACAATACATACTACTAGCTAAAAAAATCACACATAGCCCGAAACTGCAAGTCGAACTCATTAGACTTAGGGGCAATTGAGGCAAAAGTCCACTTTATTGCGGCAAATAAGACAATCTCACTATCCCTTGAAGACGCTATACCCACATTTTTGTAGATCTGGAGCCCCTAGGTAGCTTTTACAGGCAACCGGGTCATAAGCTAAACCCCAATGAATTTAGATGGATACAATTTTTGAAGAAGGTAGAGAGCCGGAGGCCGGGGACTGATTGAGAAGGACCGGGGAGAAACTGGATGCGGAGAACAAGAACAGGTATAAAACGATTACTTTAAAATTAAAAAATAATAATAATGACGAAGTTGATAAGTGTGACAGGTTATTTGTTAATCTGTTTATTATATGTTATTTTCGTATTTAAAAATGCTCCTTCCTTATGGGGGACACCCTTTGTACCATAACACACTATATTACTGTCTCAATCTAAAGAATTCAGCTACTTTCTAGGATTAACAAAGTTAGCAGTAATTGTATAAAGGGTACTACCTGTAAAACTATGTGATGATGATTGTATTTGATAGGTTAGGAATAACCAACATTCTTGACGCTCACTATTTAGAAGTTAGTGAGGAGAAAAAATTTGGAAAATGGGAGGAGGCGAATTTCATGATTAATACAGTGGTTGCAATTTCAATGTGTTCAGGTGATCCAAGTAGTGAATTAACCAATTTTAACTATACAATTGAAGTTTCTTGGTTCACGGAAAATGGTCAAACTTGTATACTTATGAAACATGTCACTAAACAAGAATGTAACTCTGTATGTCATGTATCTGCCTGTAATAAAACAAATAAAAAATAAAAAAAAAAGTGTAACCTGACTAGAGAAAAGGCCCCATTGTGAATTAAGGCATGAAAAAGGTGGAGCAACACGTGTCATTAATGTTACATGTGAACATCGACTGCTAAGGTGTGTGAGGGCCAACCGACACACTACAGTTAAGTAATTCACCATCCAAACCAACCAGGGGGATACCAGACGTAAGTCTAAATCACAGTATAGACAATCCTGTTATGCATGTGGATCCTAAGCAAATGCCTGGTCACTGCACCTATGCGGACGAGGGTTCACCGCCAGAAACTGCTTCAATTTGAACAACAGTAACAAAATTGGACCTCTTCTAATTGGCAAAGGGTTGCCTTCTCTGATGAGTCACGTTTCCTGCTCCATCGACTGGACAGATATTGGAGCAAAAGCTCTGAGAACAAACACTCTGCGACCATTGTGGTCTGGGGAATGTTTTTTTGGCAATGTCTGCGCCCACTTATACCTCTGTAATGCACTCTCAACCGATCGGGTCATCTATCCATCCTTGCAGATCAAGTACACCCATACATGTTCCCTGAGAGCGGATGGGATCTTCCAGCAGGACAATGCAACATGTCATATGGTCATAATTGTCTGGGAGTGGTTGGAGAAGCATGACAAAGACTGCTAAGTACTTTTCAAGTCTCCAAATTCCCCGGACTTGAACCCCATCAAAGACCTGTGGGACCACCTCGATAACCATGTTTGCTGTATGAATCTACACCATGCACTCTTTAGCAGCTGTCAAATGCATTGCAGTCTGCATGAAGGCAAATACCTTTGCCAACCATCCATCATCTTAGTGATTCACTACCACGCCGTCTAGCTGCTGTCCTTTCTGCACACGGCTATATATATATATATAGTATTCATAATAATGTGATGAGCTTTCGAGAGATAATGCCACTCTTTATCAAGTCAAAAAGCAATACTGATGCAATTATGAACTAAAAAGAGTAAACAGAAAAAGATGGGGAATTTTAGCAAAATAAAGAGCAATACATTTCAGCATAGCATTAAATAGAAGGGGGGGAGGTAAGTGGAATTTGTTAGCTATAAGACATTGAGATAGTGGGCCAGAAAGCCCAAGTCGATGTTAATGCCCAAATCCTTTGTATTAAAAAATTTAATCATTTTTTATTCAAAAGTTTCCGCTGTTGGATAGTTCTGAAATTCACTCTAAGTACTTTTATTTTGAGGTTCTAAATGGAGTGATTCTCCTGGGTAAAATTATGTCCAACTGGAGTACAATAGCTGTCTTCATGGTGCTTTTTGATGGAGCTTTGGTGGAGGTTCATTCGCATGTGTAGTTTCTGTCTGGTTTCCCCAATGTAGCACCCCCTTTCACATACAGTAAATTGTATCATGTACATTGTAAGCTACATGCTATGCTGAAATGTATTGCTCTTTATTTTACTCTGCTGTCTTCTTATCTACAACCTGATCTATAGACGTATTTACTGACCTATCAGGACATTATTCACAATACTGGTCTATTTCTAACTTAACTGTGGCCAATGAATTTTGTCTTTCTTGATGTTCCAAGTATTTTTCCCCATCTTTTTCTGTTTACTCTTTTTAGTTCACACTTGCATCAGTATTGCTTTTTGACTTGATAAAGAGAGGCATTATCTCTCAAAAGCTCGTCGCTTTATTATGAATACGTTTGTCCAATAAAAAAAGGTATCACTATTCACTGCAATACTCTGATTATTCAACTATATATATATATATATATATATATATATATATATATATATAAAATAAATAAATAGTACATCTGTGTTCACATTTGAATGTCTAAAACAAGTTAACAAACCTGCTTCCAGCTCAGAATTCCGAGAAAAACTGTTATTACACTGAATTCTGGGAAGCTGAGCTAAGACATGCAAATGTGCCCACAAATGCCCTTCAATCCATAGCCATTATTAAACATGGCTTCCTTTAAGCTTATGCATGCTGTATTACGCAGCTTTACTGTAAAGCCAAGGTTGGATTAAACACAAGCTGAGTATCCAATCCATGTACAGCTGTTTCAAGCTTACTGGCTATCATCAGCATGGAGCTGGATCTCGGCTTGTGTTGTGGACTTATATATATATATATATATATATATATATATATATATATATATATATATATATATATATATAAAAAATATTTATATAACATATTTATATATACATACACATATATAACAAAAGAAACTACTATAACAAAATAAACTACTTCACGTATACCTAGAGTGACCCCATACCATCCAGTTTTACAACCATTATTAACCGAAGATGCCTGATTAAAAGATATATTCCCAAAACCTCCCATGCTTGCATTGAAACAACCACCAAACCTTAAACAAAAACTTGGCAGTAGAAAATTGGCCAATGAACAACTGAATATAAAAATGGAACTAAACCTCATAACAAAAGTGCCTGTAAGTTATGTCAACACATTTGTAATGACACAGTCATAAATTACAAGACATATATCAAAGGATCATATACAGTGCCTTGCAAACGTATTCACCCCCCTTGACTTTTTACCTATTTTGTTACATTACAGCCTTAAGTTCAATGTTTTGTTAATCTGAATGTTATGTGATGGATCAGAACACAATAGACTAATTTGTTGAAGTGAAATGAGAAAAATATATACATACATTTTTTTTTTGAAATAGAAAACATAAAATTGGCATGTGCGTATGTATTCACCCCCTTTGTTATGAAGCCATGAAAAGCTCTGGTGCAACCAGTTACCTTCAGAAGTCACATAATTAGTGAAATTATGTCCACCTCTGTGCAATCTAAGTGTCACATGATCTGTCATTACATATACACACCTTTTTTGAAAGGCCCCAGAGGCTGCAACACCTAAGCAAGAGGCACCACTAACCAAACACTGCCATGAAGACCAAGGAACTCTCCAAACAAGTAAGGGACAATGTTGTTGAGAAGTACAAGTCAGACTTAGGTTATAAAAAAATATCCAAATATTTGATGTTCCCCAGGAGTACCATCAAATCTATCATAACCAAATGGAAAGAACATAGCACAACAGCAAACCTGCCAAGAGACAGCCGCACACCAAAACTCACGGACCGGGCAAGGAGGGCATTAATCAGAGAGGCAGCACAGAGACCTAAGGTAACCCTGGAGGAGCTACAGAATTCCACTGGAGTATCTGTACATAGGATGACAATAAGCTGTACGCTCCATAGATATGAGCTTTATGGCAGAGTGGCCAGAAGAAAGCCATTGCTTGCAGCAAAAAACAAAATGACACGTTTTGAGATTGCGAAAAGGCATGTGGGAGACTCTCAAAATGTATGGAGGAAGGTGCTCTGGTCTGATGAGAGTATAATTGAACTTTTCGGCCATCAAAGAAAACGCTGTCTGTCGCAAACCCAACACATCACATCACCCAAAGAACACCATCCCCACAATGAAATATGGTGGTGGCAGCATCATGCTGTGGGGATGTTTTTCAGCAGCCAGGACTGGGAAACTGGTCAGAGTTGAGCGAAAGTTGGATGGTGCTAAATACAGGGATATTCTTGAGCAAAACCTGTACTACTCTGTGGGTGATTTGAGGCAGGACGGAGGTTCACCTTCCCGCAGGACAATGACCCCAAACACACTGCTAAAGCAACATTTGAGTGGTTTAAAGGGAAACATGTAAATATGTTGGAATGGACTAGTCAAAGCACAGACCTCAATCCAATAGAAAATCTGCGGTCAGACTTAAAGATTGCTATTCACAAGAGCAAACCATCCAACTTGAACTTGCAAGGAGAAATGGGCAAAAATCCCAATGCTAAGATGTGGCAAGCTCATAGAGACTTATCCAATGCGACATGGAGCTGTGATTGCCGCAAAAGGTGGCTCTAAAAAGTATTGACTTTACAGGGGTGAATAGTTATGCACATTGACTTATTCTGTTATTTTGTCCTATTTGTTGTTTGCTACACAATAAAAAAATCTTCAAAGTTGTGGCATGTTCTGTAAATTAAATTATGCAAATGCTCAAACAATCCATGTTAATTCCAGGTTGTGAGGCAACAAAACACGAAAAATGCCAAGGGGGGTGACACAGGCTGTTACATTGGAGAATCCAGCCAAAAAATGCACTTAAGGATGAATTTACACAGACATTCAATAAGAAAGCATAATGAAGACAGTTATTGTACTCCAGTAAGACACCATTTTACACAGAATGATAACTTCATCCAAAAACGAAAAATCTAAATACTCAGAGGAAAATGTAAAAGCATCCAAGAGAGAAAAGCATTTGAAATAAAGATGATCACACTCTTCAAAACTTAAAATCGAGGACTTAATATGGACTTGGGTTGTCAAACACACTATCACAATTTCTTGCGATTTTTTCTTATTTTACAACAGTCTTGGCACTCTTAGTGAGATATTTGTCCAACAGAAGGGATATCACAGTGGACTACAGTGGTCTGTTTTTTCATGTATCTAGTGATGTCTATGTGTATATAGTATGCATATATTTGTTTCCTATACTATGTTGTGTAGAATTCCCCTGTATCAACAGTTCTCAACCTTTCCAGTGCTGTGAACTTTTGATAAAATTTACCAAGTTGTGGCGGTCCCCAAAAGTAAAATAATTTTTTTGCTTATCCATCGCTGTAATTTTGCTATCGTTGTGAATTCAAATATAAATATCTGATATGCAGGATGTATTTTTATTCTTACAAATTTGACATAATTAAAGCATAATCCCAAAAATAATATGTAATATATATTGTGAAAGTTAAAAATAGTAAAGTTACGAGAATTGAAACGTTTGTAATCATGATTAAATTGTCTGCCAACCTCAATCAAATGACAATTATAGTAAGTACTAACTTTTACTAAAATTTGTATAAATTGCAAGTTTTACAGATTAGAATAGACAAAAAAAAAAAAAATTCTGATGGTTTTAGGTGACCCCTAGCAAATCGTTATTTCGACCCCCAAGGGGGTCCCAACCCACAGGTTAACAAGCGCTGCCCTATATGTATTTACCTGATGTCAAATGCTGTCTCCACTTTTCAGCCTCTGCTATTAACTTTCAAACAGTGTTCCATCTCATGTCAGTATTGCTTCAGACTTGATAAAGAGAGGTTAAACCTCTCAAAAGTTTATCAATATAAATAAGGTGTTTGTCCAATATAGAAGGTGTCATAATATAATGTCCTATTCTAGAATTATGCTCGGTCCTAAGTACCAGGGGATAGGGAAAATTGTTTTATTACCTTTAATAAGCCAGTATGTTTTTGTATCCGGACAACTCTGATGGGTCCTGTTAAAAAAGGGACTAAGATTCCTTGACTGATGTTTTTAAATTGGCATGCTTGGTGTTGAGATAAACAAAAAACCTCAACACTCAGGGGTGTCCTATAAGCAGGAAGATTTTTGGGGGGGAGGGGTTCCCTCGTACATGGGTCGTGACAGATAAAATAGATACATACACCCACACATATTCTTCTACAACTATACTTAGTTATATTAAGTTAGGTGACCCAGCACAGCAATTGCAGATCATGCTTGTTCAACTATCTAGTTTAAGCAAGGTTTCATCATGAATTAAAAAAAAATCACTTTGCCAGGCACAAATATGGCTGTCACGCTAATAATATAAACACTGCAAACAAATACTTCTGTTACAAAGATGCCACATAAAAAGTAAAGAATATAAGCAAATAACTAATCAAGCAATACTGTGGTGTTCAGGAATAAGTTATTGTTCATATTAATATGTATTAACACATGTTAGGATGAAAAACATGCATTTAAAATAATAAGAAATTTACATTAAATAGCAAATGTGTTGAACTGTCAGATCTCCTTTAGAGCTGTGAATATAAGATATTTAAATGTGATTTTTTTTAGAAAAGGTAAAATGTTTCTCTATACAACTTATTATTCTTGTATGGTTACCTTTCCTCTGGTCACAATTGGTTTTTGATGCCCAGCATAAGCGTAAACTTTGGTAGTTTGTTTCCTCATCACAAACAAGGGTTTTTGTCAGACAGAAGTCTATAACTAATCAAACACAGACAAGATGAGGAGAGTAATTTGTTATGAATGCATAAGCCACTAATACATAACAGGAATTTTTTTCTTTTCACACAAGAATTTCAGGAGCCATTACAAAATAAATCGATATATGCAACAACAACATTTTTAGACTGAATGTGAACTCAAGTTAACTCATTTAGAATTATCAAAAAATCTACCATATTTAACATCTGGAACGGTTATAGAGCTCTCAGCAATGTTTGTTGACAAAATGATCTGTTGAGAAAGAGCAAAAACGAAAAAGAAATGAGGATCTGCAATTGTTATAAGCTTATAAGCAACTGCAAAATTCATGTGAAACAAAACTATGTATCAACAAAAAAGGGGAAAAAGCCACAGGAGTTTCTGATCAATTAAATGGCTTAAAAAGTGACCCAGCGGAAATGGCAAACATTGTATAATTGAAAACAATAGGGAATAAGAACTTAAACATTAAAAAGGAGTATTATGTAAGCGGAAGTTTGTATTTACCTCAAACATTCTCTCGGACTTACTGATAAAGAATGCATTGTTTTCATGGAAATAATGGCTAATCTCTAGTTACTCCCTGGAATCCTACATTTATTGTTTTCGGCCCAAAGCCATCTGTAAGAATCTAAGCAGATGTAGACCCCAGGGAGTGAAACAGAAGTTGCTAGGTAAATATTTGGAACCTTCTCCGTGTCCTATTTTAATACTTTGGATTTCTCTAGGGATATAATATACCTACCACTTTAATTCTATTTACATTTATATACTTTATTCTATTAAGAAGTGCTTAAACGCGCAGTTTTTCTGCCTAAAATCATACAATATGTACATGTTTGGGTCTGCCCTCTGTAGCTAATGAATACACAGACTGTGAAGTGCAGTATTCATATTAGCCAGTCAGGGATCTCTCTCAAGTAGAATGTTGCAGAATTTTGCCACTGACTGGTTATTCTAATATTGTGAAACCCCTGTACTGTCTTCACAAACGGCAGAGGAGAGAAGCCATTATTTGTAAGATTTTAGGCAGAAGAAAGCAAGAGCTTATAAGCACTTCTTATTAAAATAAAGTACATAAAAAAAAGAGATTGATGGGTATATTATATACTTGTGATATCTAGAAAACTTCCATGACCCTTTAAAAATGTATTGACTCCTGACCTCGGCTTCATTTGGCTTAAATACATTTGAACCTTGATGAACACTGTAGAAGAGTAACTGACGACTAATGCTTTAGGTTAATGATTCTTAATAGGTGGGACAGAATAGATGGTCATAGACGGAGGTATAAAACTAAAAACATAAGTAAGGAAAAGGTCATTAAGCCGGATATTCATTTAAAATAACAAATGAATACACTGCTGGATGCATCTATGGTGGAAATGTGGTGTGAAAGAGTTTACATTTCTGGAGAGCTGTGGTTGCATCTATTGATGCAAACTTCCTGCTTCTGGGCCTTTAAGTGCAAGGGGTGTAGTGCAAATTTCATTCTTATCCACTAAAAAAACAAGTGATATAAAAAATGCAAACTTAAATTCCTTTAATAAAACAGGATCTTTAAATAATGTATGTATGTCCACAGCTTACACAGCAAATAATGCAGTTTGTTTGTTACATACTGTGCAAAACAAATGATTTTTCCTTGAAGTACAGTGGTCCTTTAAAAATCAGTGCAAAAAAATTACATTTAAGTGTATCACATACAAGTTAAAAATGATTTCAAGCTGAAAGACAATGACATGAGCATGGGAAGGTAACCAGCAAATTATTTCTCTGAGGTTGAGGGCTACTGGTTTACGCAAAGATCAATTTGAAAAATTAAACTATAGCCCAGGCCCATTTACCTTTCTGTATCCCAAAACTGGAGTCATAAATACAAAATTCTGTTCATCCAAAGTGATACTTGAATGCAAAGGATAAACATGTAATCTAGAAAATAAATAGGGTGTCACATTGTTGATATGTAAAAGACAATGTATAATTACAAAAAACAAAGATACAGAATCCTAGAACATAGGCCTACTATTAATATAGTTCGTTTGGAGGTAAACTAAAAAGGTAAGTGCATTATTTACAAAGAACACACCCTATTCCCTTTAAGATTCATAATGATACAAAAAGAAATAATATGAATGCAGGAATTGCAAAAAAAAATATACTGGTTAAATAAACAGTTCAGTGTTCCTTCAAACCATGAGCTACAGCTGAGTATATAGAATAAATACGGTGTGAGAATCTACAAGTAGTCCAAAATCAGTCAGTCTAATATTCAAAACTTTCAACATAAAGTTTATTTTAAAAACTCCATATAAAAACGTTGTTCAATATGATATTGCAATACCAAATTATTTACTGAATAGATGCACTCTTTTTTTTTTTTTTTTTCATACATGTTTTAACTTTATTGTCCATGTAATGGTCATATAAAATGTACATGTCACATTGTTCTACAGAGTAACAGTTTATCAGCTTCTGGAATTGCCCCATTGATTCAGTTTACTCTCTTACATATTGCCATTTTTTACATCTGAGACCTAAGACCATGCCAACAGTGGAGAATCTCCACACTATCCATGTTTCATGAAGTGTGAGAAGCTTTAAAAAAAGAGGCACTTCACACAGATAAATCATTTAATGTATAACAGGCCACAGCTTTATTGCACATACAAAAAAAGTGGTTGTTTGTTTTTAGTATGAACAATAAAGCCCATTCCCAGGAGGACATAGACCACTGAAATAAAGTGAGCAAGAACCTCCGCATTACAAGGCTGTTCACCACTAACAACAGCAGCTATGGCCTGTTACGACTGCCAAGTTTTGGGGTGTACGCTCACCCCAATTCTCCCTCTCTATGGGTCGCAACTTTTTGTTCAGATCTCGACACCAGCAGACACTTCAGATGACAGCATCATTTCTGAAGAGACAGGCACCATGAGACCTCTTTTCTTAGGATCTAAGAATCACACACCATGTACCTTGGATTAGTACAAGCCGATGCCGACACCACATTTGTTTAGTGTGTCCAAAATCAGACTGCCAGTTCTTTATTGTTACAGAGATATATAAAAAAACAGAAGGTTGACACAAAACACCAAAGATTTCCCCCCAGTTCTAGCCCATCCTAGGCAAATAGCAAACCGTAATTAGGACTCCATTGATTTTAGCTTGAATATTACAAGCTCAAAATTATTAAATTTACACAAAATCGATATTCGATTAGACCCGTAGCTCTAGCCCACAAATGAAAAAAATATAAAGTTTCTGTGAAAAATATTACGACTTCTAAATAGGGCTTTTCTAAACACTTATTGCTGTAACAGCAAGTAAAAACAAAATACTGTATTTTAAAAGCATGGGAAGGCATGGAAAGACTTTAGAATTAATAACAGTCTCAACCCCACAAATATGCAATACATTTTGTTTAATGCTATTTCTGAGAAGTATTGATACTGGGACTCAAGGAGTTAATACATATTATGACACCCACCTGGACTTAAAGAGAGGATCTAATGCATTTTATATTGCAAACCCGATCTGCAAATATTACTTATTGGCACTAATCAATTCTTAGCCTCCAGTTGCAGATTATATGTAACTACCATGTTTTACTGATATCGTGATGATGGTCTCATTTACTATTGGCTGTGTCTAAGAAGTCAATTACGGGCTTACTTAAATATTGTCAGTTCACATGATCATGTCCCCTGAAATTTGACTTAAATAGGCAGGGTTTACAAATTCAGCCTTGAGGTCAGAGTTTGAAAGCTGGAGTCAATAGAATACATCTAAAATGTTCTTTAAAAAAAAACAATAATAATCTCTCCCCAGAGATAAGATCAAGCATTATATGGGCCACACACAAAGCCTACATTAGGGGAACCCTTATCAAAATAGCATCCCAATACAAAAAACGAAAAAAAGCTAGAGAAATTGAACTACAAACAGAACTGACAAAACTTGAGAAATTAAACCAATCCAAGCCAGATATCAAAAACAGACAGCTAATAGACAAGGTTAGGACAGACCTAGACGCTCTCCTCTCGGACCAAACTGAGAAAGCCCTAAGGTGGACTCAGCAAAAAATTTTCGATAAAGCTAACAAGCCAGGTCCACTCCTAGCCAAAAAGCTACAATCTAAAAACACGCAGAATAAAATCCAGCAAATAAGAACGCGGGAAGGTGAGCTAACAGCCAATCCAAGTAAAATTAAATCTACTTTCACCAAATACTTTAACTCCCTTTATAAAGGCTCCACAGCTCTTAATGGTAATGAAATAAAATCATTTCTAAGTTCAAAAGATCTCCCCATCACCACGGGGGTAGAGCTGGGGGCCCTTAATGCCCCAATAACGCTAGACGAGGTCCGCAAAACGGTTCACAAACTTAAAGCAGCGAAATCTCCGGGGCCAGACGGATTCTCCAATAACTATTACAAAGCATTTATAGATACCCTTGGCCCACATCTAGTCACACTCTTTAACAACATTCTAGCCGGAGAAAAAATACCTGCTGAACTTAACGCTGCTGAAATTATTCTATTTCCCAAGGAAGGTAGGGACCCCCTGGAAATGAAAAACTACAGGCCAATTTCACTTCTAAACTGTGATATGAAAATTCTCTCCAAAATTATGGCAGACAGATTGGCTTCTTTCCTGCCAAGATTGATTCACAATGATCAGGTAGGCTTCGTGGCCCACAGACAGGCAGGAGATAATATTAGGAAAGTCCTTAACCTCATACACAAAGCCAAAACCACTAAAACACCAACGTGCCTTATGGCCTTCGATATAGAAAAGGCCTTTGATTCTCTAGAATGGCCTTATCTATTCGCGACCCTTAGTAAATTCGGTATCAGTGGCCAGTTCATTAACTTGCTGAATTCTTTCTATAGCTCCCCTTCGGCCAAATTGAAGCTCCCGGGGCCTGCAACTCCAAATATAAGAATAGGGCTGGGTACTAGGCAGGGATGCCCGCTATCCCCTTTGCTCTTCGCATTGGCAATGGAACCACTGGCCGGAGAGATCAGGGCAAACTCAGGGATTTCAGGGATAGAGGTGGGACATCATCACTTCAAAATCTGCCTGTTCGCAGATGATCTTCTCTGCGTGGTGTCCAATCCGAGTAAATCAGTCCCGGTACTCATTAAAACATTAGAAAGGTTTGGCCAAATCTCAGGACTAAAACTAAACTTAGAAAAAACTGAAACCCTAGCCATCGACGTTCCGGCAGCAGAAAAAAACAGTTTACATGACAGGTATAAATTTAACTGGGACATTAAATATATAAATTATTTGGGGATAAGGCTAACGGCGAATCTGAGCGATCTATATAATGAGAATTATTCTAAGCTACTAAAAACCTTGATGGCTGACTTAGGTCGATGGACGAAATTTCGCCTGTCCTGGGTAGGGAGAATTAACACAATTAAAATGAACATTTTGCCCAGACTTCTTTACCTTTTTAGAACCCTCCCAATTCAGGTTAAACATAAAGAGCTATCTAAATTCCAAAGGCATATCTTTAGGTTCATCTGGAACCAAGGCCCATCACGAATCGCAAAAAAAATCATGTATCTACACAAGTTAGATGGAGGTCTATCCTGCCCTAACATTAAATTGTATTACAAGGCCGCCCAACTATCCTTTCTACCAATTGCACACTCAACGACACATCAGCCGGCGTGGATTTACATAGAAAACCAATCAATGAAACCGATGACCTGGGATTCTATTATGTGGTTGTCAGAAACTCCCCCCAAAATTAAAGACATATCCAATCCCATAATAAAACATACTCTGACATGCTGGAAATGGGCCCGCGAACACACAAATTTATTCCCAAAACCATCCGACATGATCTCACTCCTTAATCATCCCCAGATGCCAGTTAACCTAACTTTATCCTCCCAACACTGGTGGAAGAATAAAAATCTGGATAGGCTGGGAGAGTGGATGGAAAAGGGGCAAATTATCTCATTCGAAAAAATAAGGGATAAACATGATATGCCCCTGTCAGAACACTACAATTTTTGTAGATTAAAACATCTGGCAATCTCCTTATTGGAAAATCACACAGTCCCAGAAATGAACTGGCTGACTAAAATCTGTCAAGCGGCTCCTCTAACGAAGGGCACCCTAGGGATGCTATACAAAACATTCAATGCCAGGCCTGCTGGACTTAAGCCCAAATACATGGCTGATTGGGAAACTGACATGAATACGAGCTGGGACCTAAGTAAATGGAGGGCAGCGTGGTCTAACATCTATAGGGGCTCCCTTAACTATAGCATCCTAGAAACCGCCATCAAGGTGCTCCACAGAAAAGCTCGCAAAATGGAAAAAGTCAGAAAGCCAACTATGCTTTAGGGGGTGTCAGGCAACGGGGACATTCTCCCATATCTGGTGGTTCTGCCCCAAGGTAGTAAAGATTTGGGACTTAGTCTCAGAACTAGCCTCTGACTTATTCCTTACCCCGGTAGAAAGGTCTATGGATAGCATGCTGCTGGGGATCCCCAATAGTACTCTGACTCCCTCCCAAAACAGACTGCTGCAATACATAGCATTGGCAGCTAAGAGTCATATTGCTAAAGCCTGGAAATCCAGTAAACTAAACTTCCAGATGATTAAAAAAAAGATTAACTATATTGCCATCAATGAAAGAATCACCCATCTATTAGATGACTCTATGGATAAGTACAGGAAAATTTGGGACCCATGGACAGTATACATAGGCCTAGCATTAGGGTGCTAGAACTAGCGGCGGGTTGTAAGCTTGGCCCATTTTCTCAGTTAAGTAGGCCCGGGAGTCCGGGGAAGGGGTTAATGATGGGGCTGGGGGACAATCCTACTTAAAAGGAAAAAAAAAAAAAAAACATCCTATATTTAGGGAGTCCATATGTGGGAAAAGGGACCGGCCAGCAAGCTGTTCAAATGTTAGGTTTTGTTTTATGTTTCTAAAAGGTTAATGTTTTAAATAAAATTAAAAAAGTGATAGTCACCATGCATACACTAGCACTACTCGGCTTGACCTTTAACAGGCTAACCTGCATCTGGACTTTTCTTACAGGGTGGGTCCAAAACTCACTGTACTCTGATGTATATAAATGTTTGTTTACTGGATGCTATGGACATATGAGAAATGGATAGGCCTGCGTGCCGAGATCCAGGTTGTGTTCTAATTATTATATGTGGTGACAATAAAACTCATTGTTATAAAAAAAAAAAACAATAAAAAAACACTTGCAACCACATTTTATGAGTTCAAAGCATTTGAGAGCAGCTAATAGAATATTATGGCTCAATATCAGCATCACAACAAAAAAAGCATGGAAGTATTATATTCCCACAAATAAATTGTGCATAAATATAGGTGGGCCTGCTTAATAGCAAGTGTAAAAACATTAAGCTTAACCGAAACAAAAGACACTTGGCAAGGTCATTAAGATTTTCTCCACTGGGAACTCAATTACTGACAGAAATATCACATAATCATCTTTGTATATAAAACAATTTTTAATTAAAGTTCTACAGAACTCCAACATCTAGAAATTCGATTGGATGAGGCAATTAAATTCAACACACGACAGGAATTTAGCCAAATACTTCATACCAAAGGGTTTAATAATTAAGGTATTCCCATCAATCACATTTCATCTTGATAATTATAAGGACAGATCGGAACAAGCCGTAACCAATTGTTCAGAGGCCCTACTGGCTACGCTATCTGAATATGAAACTGAAGTCCTGGAGGAGTTGGATAATGGAATTAAGGAGTATAACAACAAAATAAAACAATTTGAATCTCTAGATGAATTAAAAAAAACATATCTGAAAATGCAACTTGAACTAGATAAGAAAGATAAAATATATAATCCGTACTAAAAGGGATAAATTTAACCGAGATGTAAAGGATTTTGAAAGAGGTCTAGTTTTCAATTGGACCCATAGCAATAATAGACACAGAAATCCCAGATTAAGGATGGAATATGGTAAATCAACAACAGCTCTATCTCCAGATGTGGAAATTTCAGCCACAGATGATAAAGCAGTTAAATCAGGATGGGAAGGTGATTATTGACCAATTATCCAAATACAACCCAGAGGGAATGCTACCCCATACTAAGGACATATGTATGGATCCCAGCTCAACGCCAAATCAAAGGGTAATTGCTCTATCCTAATTCTCATGGATCTCTCTGCTGCCTTTGACACAGTTGATCATCCTCTTCTTATCTTCATCTCCTTGTCCTCTAACTGTCGGTGTACCCCAAGGCTCAGTCCTAGGCCCCCTCCTTTTCTCCATCTATACATCCTCCCTTGGTGCCCTTATAAAATATTTTTGATTTCAGTATCCTCTATATGCTGATGACACCCAAATCTACATCTCTGCACCTGAACTATCCCCCTCTCTGCTAGCTCATGTTGCCAATTGCCTCTCGAGCATATCCTCATGGATGTCTGCCCATCAACTCAAACTCAACATGTCTAAGACAGAGCTCCTTATGTTTCCACCCTCTTCCTCAGCTCCCACTCCTCACTTTTGACAATGCCATCATCACTCCCACCTCCTAGGCCCACTGTCTTGGGGTCCTACTGGACCCTTCCCTCTCTTTCATTCCTTACATTCAATCACTCACAAAATCTTGTCACTTTCTCCTAAAAAATATCTCCAAAATATGCCACTACCTTACACAAAACACAACTCGAATTCTTATTCACGCTCTCATCATATCTCGCCTCGATTACTGCAACTCTCTCCTTGCTGGCCTTCCTATCACCCATCTGTCTCCACTCCAATCCATCTTGAATGCACCCGCTAGACTCATCTACCATACTAAACGATCAGTGTCTGCAGCACCTCCCTCTCAGGCACTCCATTGGCTTCCCATAGCCTATAGAAAAAAATTCAAAATCATGACCCTAACATATAAACCCCTCCACAATAGTGCACCCTCGTCCATCTCTGCTCTCACCCCAAAATACACTTCCACCCGCCCTCTTCACTCTGCTAATGACCTTCTTCTCTCCTCCTCTCTCATCACCTCCTCTCAATCACGTCTTCAATACTTTTCTCGTGCTGCCCCTATTCTTTGGAACTCCTTACCTAGCTGCACCAGACTAATCTCTTTAAAAACACATTTATTCAAAGATGCCTATAATCTTTAGCCTCTTCATTCACTATGCATCTATCACTCCCCTGTACCTCACCCACATACTTTAGAATGTAAGTTTGCAAATTTCAATCTTGTGAGGTGCTTTAGGGAAAGCACTGTGTATATCTGGTTAAAAGCTCAATAACAGGATCTTCCATTATTTTTCATTTTGGGGTATTGTTTATACTTGTACCTAACCCCTGAATTGCGCTGCCAAATATGTTGGGGCGTTATAAATAAAAGGATAATAATAATCCCACACAGACTTGGAACTTGCAAGACAGGCAGAAATGGGGATACAGGGAAAATGAAGGGACGGCCAGGAGAGAAAAACGGTCCCAGAAGGAAGAAATGGTAAATTTGAAAGATTCCCTTACTATCAATCTTCCTTCCAGAAAATTTACGCAGTCACAGGTTAATATTTTGAAAACAGGTTTATCCTTCTTGTCAAGAAAAAAATACTGTTATTTGGTCAACACGGATGTACAAAGAGGAAGCCCACAGGCAGCTACAAGATCGAAAAGGTTATCAATGCCTGGCATCTGGACACCAGACTAAGGACATTTGTTATTGGACTATCCTCAAATGTGACTATAGGGGTTCTCAATAGATTGGGTGGGATTTCATTAAGCCTCCCCCACTTTCCTGACCTCTGACATGGAAGCATTGTATACCTCTGTTGACCACACAGCAGGTTGCAATGTAATACGCTAATTTCTCGAACTTTGACAAAAGTCAATTCATTTTTAAACATTTGGAATTTATTCTGAAACATTTCTTCATATTTGATGGCAAATTTTATTTCCAAGGACGCAGGGCTGCCATGGTTTGGCATGTGAACCCACCTACACTAATATAGACTTAGGGTGGTGGGAGAGGGAATTAGCATTTAAGAAGCAGAACTCCAGAATTACTGATCAGATCACCACGTGGCTGCAGATATGCCCATCATCTGGGAAGGCAGCAGTGATGATTTTTAAGAATTCATTGGAATCCCCAAATGCAAGCAGTTAAATTTGAGGTCGACACATCACATTGATCTGATAAAGGTTGACTTCTTGGATATCACTGTGTATAAGGACGCTGAGGGTGCTGTGAGAACAGATATTTACAGGACAGTTTAGACGTTAAAATGAGAATACAAATGTACTATTTATTTAAAATATTTTATTATATTTGTGTTCACATTTAAATGTCTAGAACAAGTTAAAAAAAAACTTGTTTCCTGCTCAGAATTCAGAGAAATGCAGCTATTACACTGCATTCTGGGAAGCTGACCAGGGACCTGCAAATGTGCCCACAAATGCTTTGTTCTTCTATCCATAACCATTTTAGACATGGCTTCCTTTAAGCTTATGCCCGCTGCATTACACAGCTTTTATGCAAAGCCAAGGTTTACAGTTTACTGATATTTTGGGCTCACCATAAATTCTTCAGATATAGCGAGTCGTTATAAAATACAAATCTTCCATAGAGGTATCCCTACATTAATAAACATAAAGAGAGCATGATACCTACAGTGATATATTTAGTCTCATTTTGGAGTTGATTGATAAAACTTGCATTAACATCTATTCATTCAGTAAAGATGATTAGAGTTAGGTAGGATAACAGTATTTTCTTTTATAATTATCTTAACTGGATCTGTGTTCTGTTTGCACACTATGTATTTGGTTAAATAGATAGTTATGCACCAAGCAAGATATATTAATTTGCTTGTCGGGACTTACTTGAACATATAGATTAATAAAATAATATAATTAATGGAGCACAAGACAATATAGATGTCAAATTTATTTATTAAGCTCACTCTTTAGAGATTCGATGTATACGTTTTGATTGTAAAGATATCCCTTAATCGTTTATCTCTTCCTCTTTACTTGTAGTTCAACAAGTCAACATTTACCTGTATCTGGTGCTGAAAGTAACAAAACATAAGCAAGGTTTAACAAAGATGAAGAAATACTTACCCTTTATAAAGCTGCTCCCTCTGATTGTCTTTCGAGGAAGCCTATGCAAAACGTGGTAGTCAAGCCAGAGCTGCATGGCTATCCCACACTGCTGACGTAGGACTCTGTATGGAAGGCATTGTATTTGGCTTGACTCACCTTATAAGTATCTATGTTAATGTAATGTATATTAGATATAGTTTGTACTTCTTTAGCTGTAGGAGGTCAGAGTAAAACGTTATGCTTTTTAAGGGGTAGTTCTTTGTAGGGATTTAGGTATAGGGTTTTTTTCTGGTTTGTTACTGATAGGATGTAAGTATAGCATTTATTGGTATTTAGGGAGCAAGTAGAGGGCTCCAAGTAACTCCACAACAGTGCAGGTATTTTAGAGATAGCTTTGTGCTGCAATTTTTCTTGATCATTGTTTGCACTTTATGCAGTTTCACTATTTGTGATTGAGGTTTATTGAATCACCTTGTAATTCTCACATGAATTTCACATTGTTAGCATGTTTTGCCCACTGTAATCTAGTCATTTGTAAGCACTATAATACCTTGAAGGATAGTTTGTGGAATAAATTATCTGTTTTGGATATAACTTCTATTGAAAATGTGATTAGTCTCACTATAACTAATATAATACATTTATTATAATGCGGGGTCTAGAAAATTATGATTTAGTTATGGCATGTGTAATTTGTGTATGTATCTACCTCATACCATACAGCTAAAATTGTATATTGTTTCAATAAGATAGAATGATTTACTTAATATTCAATTAACACTTAAATATTATATGGTATAAGAATAGTGTCAAAAGTATATATTGTAACATATAAGTAACTAGAAAGATGTTATATTAGTACACACAATTATTGTTGTAAATTGTAATCACATATTGATTAATTCTAATGAGGTCTTTAATATATAGTCTATAAGTGTTAGGACACCACTTTGTTTATTTCAAAATTGTTAGTCCTCGTTAAAAAAATAAAATGTATGTTTTATATATAAAAATTGCTATGTGATATTTCTACCAGTGATTCAGTTCCCAGTGGAGAAGAGCTTAATGGCCCTGCTAAGTGTATTTTTCGTTTGTTAAACACTCATAGAAGTAGACCACAAATTATTGCCTCATGCATGGAAAAGAATTATAATAGGGAGTCCAAACAAGTGGGCATAATCCACAACTGTCTGCAATATCTGATCCCATTTAAACCCCTAACTCCAAACCATCTCAACTGAATTTGCTCTGGAGAGAAACCTAATTGAATACCATCACCTTAATGGCACCTGCTCTTTAAGCCCAATTAATGAAAGAATAGCCTATGATCCACAAACGCAAAGGTGAACCTTAAAATATAAAACTAACATAACCGGTGTGGTAAATATAAAAGTTTTACATCTAGCTGATTCCCAACAGCCAATCCTCATAATTAGATCATCACTCAATCCAGCTCTTGCAGCCTCAATAGCCGCTCCAATATTGAAGGAGTGAGTAGTAAACTACCATGAATCCAAGCAAAAAAAAATTAATGCAAGAACAAAAAAAGAATTAAACTGGAAACAAGACAAGTTTGTCCCCTCTCTGTGTAAAAGATAAACCGCCCCATCTGAGGGCCATTCTCAAATACCGAAGAACATTATTGTAAGGGTAACATGCAACGGATATCACTATAATAGTTGTCAGTGTTTGTCACGTTGCAATGTTGGTCACGCAATGTTAAATAAATGCGGCCCTCGCAAAGCGAGGCTAGCAGTTGACACCTCGTTGCAGGGCTCGAGCTCAGCTCGCAAGGCCTGCAGGACTTAGGCTGCAATGAGCCCAGAAGGCCCCAAGCCCCATAGAACTTAGAACAAAAGCATGTAAAAACTGGAAAGACCACAAAAAAAAAAAACACATGTATGCCTCAAATTTACTTACACACTCACACACGGCACAGGGGTGAGCCAGGGAGCCTGCGAGTGAGGTTGCAAGTGAATTTGAGGCATATTTGCCGTTTTTTTTATGGGCCTCGTGCACTCAGCGCAAGGCCCGTAAAGTAGAGTGTGGAAGAGGCTCGCAATGAGCGCCAGAGGCGTTCATTGCGAGGTCCGCAAGTTACAGGGGGGAAGAGACTTGCATTGTGTGACAAACAGGATTGCCAGCCTTCAAATTTTACTGCGGTCATTTTTGACGGGCGAGTCGCTAATATAAAATAAAGTAGTTCTTCCTATGTTCCGTTAAACCCATCTAAAAAACTGTGTTATTGTAAAAAAATTAAAAATAAAGTCCAATCATCTCAAACCTTCTGACAATGAGCATACTTTCCTGCAGCCAAAGAATTCTCAATCCAGTGATCTATACCTGGTATCCTAATTCACAAAGATATACTGGAATTTGTGCTCCTTGCTGATCAACTGTTGGGGCTGCTTAACGGGACTGGAGCCACTTACACGGGAAGGAGCATCTGCTATTATATTCATAGAACCTGGGACATGATATTCCCTACAAAATACGTTATACTTTTTGTTTTTTTAAGCTATCTGATTGATTAAAGAACTGGAGGAGGACAAGGCTGATGTTGAATTGATGGCTTGTACAACCACTAGGTTGTCACAATGGAAATGTACATGATAATTACACAACGATACTCGCATGAAGAATAATTCCAAGAATGCAATTTTTTTTTTTAGTTAACCCGTCTGCTTTCATCTGGATCTGCATTTTTAAACGCACTAAAGACCTTGAAAGTACTCCCCAAAGCAGATCTAACTGGAAACAGGGTCATGCATAATAAATGAATGGCCGTTAAAATGCTTTATGCTCCACCAAACATTGTGTGTGATGAGATCCTCATGGTTCAATAAACAAGAAGTAATCAAAAAGAGGAGCAACCTGAACAATAACATGCCACCCAATGTAAAAAAGGAACTAAACTTTCTCAAAATAAGCACATGAAATAGAACAACCAATTAAGAGGCAAAAAAATCAACAAAATAATTATCCTGACTTTTATAACCTAGCACATAATGGCAGGTGGTGTAAACCGGTAATAGACTAAACTCCCTTACCAACAGCGCCCTTTTTCAGCTGCCGTTATTTGATTAACCACGTGAGAGAAAACCGTTCCTGCTTATTCCTGCCATTGAAGCTCAACTAGGAAAAAGTTAGGCAGGAAATCAAGCTAAATGTTTTCATTCCCCCCCACTTAGGAACTAGACCCGGGGGGGGGATACCTGCAAATAAAGATAGTAATGCTCAAGAAAGAACCCACTATCCTACCAGCAGAAAATTTCACCTACAGCTTTTGTAGAATCGTTTCTGGAGATTCCCTGGTGGATTTTAAATTCAAGGGACATATACAGGAAGGTACATCTGTGAATTGGATCTAAAAACCCTCCAAAAAAACATTAATTAGCAAGCTGGCATCTGATTTTTTTCCATAAAATCTACCATACATGTTTAATCATGGACAAATGCTATGGACACTAGCTGCAGTTTAATTACTTAAGTCGACGCTCTAAGATGTGCTGGTCCATAGGTAGGTGCTTGGCTCCTCACACGGCTTGGCTTAGCGGCAAAGTTTTTTTCGCAGCAGGGGTGGTAACGGATTACAATGTTCCTTTTAGTAGCTGCGATCCAAGATGGGCTTAGGCGTTCGAGTGTACAGGAGTGTCTGGTATGCCACCAAGGGAGGGGCGTGAGTTGAACAGAAACAGACTGTAAGCTAGGGGAGACATCAAGTGAGGTGGTAGCATCAGATGAGGCATTAATTGTTGCCACCAAGGAGTCGAGCCATACAGGGCTGTGCAGGGAACCTTACTTACATAGCTGTGCCAGTAGTGTAGCTTAGCAGGTGCCCCTAACAGCCATCACAGAACAGCACAGGGGATTTTAACCTCTTCAAACCACCCTCTGCTTCCCCTACCCCCACGAAGTAAAACCTCTCTCACCTGTTAGCCAGATCAAAAGCCCTTTCCCCTTATGCTCAGGTGGCAACTTTGTAAGCATAATGTTTTAGAACAAATAGAAGTAGTGACATTACTTACTACTAATGTACTAAGCTTGTATTGGTGACCGCAGCATTTTCAGGTCTGCCTCAAAACAAATAATTTAAAAAGGAATAATCCAATTTTACCTTTTATGAACCATATTCGAAAACAGCTCGTGCATAAAGTTTATCTCAAACAATCCTAGGAAAAGACAATTATAAATGGTTTCAGAACAGAAGGAATCTACATTTCAAATATTTGTCAAGATTCTTTTACTTACTTTGAAAAACAGGAGTCTACAATGTAAAAGGTTTATAAAACATGGAAGATTACTAAATGGCCACTGAAGTCACCATATGTGCTTTCCACCATTAGGTGAAAAATGTATGTGGAAAAGTATTTTACATTTCAAAATTGATGCTGAATTCAGGAAGATCTGGTCAGTAGAAGTCAGGAGATTTCAGTTGGTTGCCTCTTCCAGAACGAATAATGAGCTTTGAAACCAGAGGTTTTAATGAATATTAAATAAAATCCGGTAGAGTCTTTGGATCAAAGTTGTACATAACTACTCTGGTATATTCGAGTAACTATGAAATTAATGATACAAATAATAAAGAAAGTTAAGCTGCAGACAATGGAGCATAGAATCTCAATTTTAAGTCCCCATGCAGTCTATATTTTTTGTTGTTTAAAATTCAGAAATGTTTAGTGTCATAACTAGATGGACAGCAGGACATGGTGCACATAAAGTACGTCACGGTTCTGGGTTAACAAGTATGTGTTTTTATGGATGTATGGTGAGCAACCATTTTGTCTAGCTGGGGCCATGTTGATTGGTTCTTGACCCCAAATTACATAAACTCCCCAGATGTCTTGACAACAAGAATTACTAACACTCCTGTCTCTTCCCCCTCCACGACCTAAGCAGAGCAGGTCACATAGTATAAACACAGGCTCTTGCAACAGATCAAAGCATAATACATTTCCAGACCCCTCTATCTGGTCTAAGCTGGTCACATAGTATAAACACAGGATCTTGCAACAGATCAAAGCACAATACATTACCAGAGCCCTCTATCCGGTCTAAGAGGGGTCGTAAAAGTGAAGCAGCCACTAACAATTACCCCCCGTCCCCCCGTCCCCCCCGTCCCAAGCCTGAGACAGCTGGTGTAAGTAAAGCCAGGAAAACAACAACAAAAAATATGGGTGTCACGACCGCCAGCTTTGGGGGACCACGCTCACCCCAAATCTATCTCTCTCTACGGTCGCAACGTTTTGTTCAGATCTCGACACCAGCAGACACTTCAGATGACAGCATCATTACTGCAGAGACCGGCACCATCAGACCCCTATTCTTAGGATCTAAGAATCACACACCATGTACATTGGATTAGTACAAGCAGACTCTGACACCACCTGTGTAGTGTGTCCAAAGTCAGTCTGGCCACTTCTTTATTGTTACAGAGATATATATAAACACAGAAAGATTACACAAAACACCAAAGACCTTCCCCAGTTCTAGCCCATCCTCCTAGGCACATAGCTTGCTATCCCCCCTCACCCACATGATTTCCAGATGTATAGAGGCACCTGGCTTTCTTCTAATTACACCTTTTTTTTCTCCTCTTACAGAGCCATAAAATGAGTTCCCCCTTTCATGAATAAAGCCAGAGCCTTCACACGTGGCCGTTTGCAGGGCCATAAATATTCTATAGGAGATTACTCCTTTGTCACATAAGTGACTGCAGTATTTTTTAGATAATTCTAGCATCCTAGGACCTGCATCTATCACAGATGCATTATTACAGTGCATATAACATGATCTAGTAACCACCAAATGAATTATTGTAGATCAGTCCCCAACAACAAGTTTCAGGTCCGTTGTAATAGTTATTGACATTAACACCCAGTGTGCCAGCATTCCAAATAGCAGAGTTAGTTGTGGGTTGCAAGGGGTCCCATCATGGCACCAAATCGTTCATGACAGCGTGCGCCCCCATTTTAAAATGCAGAATCCCGGCTTCCATCTTTAATCTGATGGATGTCGGCATTTCTGCCGCTTAGAGATACCATCCCAGGAGAAGCATTCTGTGGTTCCCCCCTTTCCTGCGGCTGCAGGAAGTAACAAGTAGTGGGGTGGGCGGGAAATAGCATCCTGTAAACCCCTATTATAATTCATAGAACGTGATACATCCAGGCATTTCTGCCGCTTAGAGATACCATCCCAGGAGAAGCATTCTGTGGTTCCCCCCTTTCCTGCGGCTGCAGGAAGTAACAAGTAGTGGGGTGGGCGGGAAATAGCATCCTGTAAACCCCTATTATAATTCATAGAACGTGATACATCCAGGCTAGCAGGCATCTTAAAGGGTCAACTACCGGTACAAGCCCCCCAATCCTGAGCAGTAACCCCATTTGTCCGGCTGAAACAAGAGGACAACCCAACTCAATTTAGGCCAATGTGGAAAATAATTTCTTTAGGCCTCCACCAGCTCGGGGCCTGATCCTGGGTGTGCATGGCAGATTCTTGTCATTATTCCCATCTACCAACTCCAGGGAAGAATGAAAAGCCTGGGGAAAGTCCTGTGGATTCCTGGCCAGCACAACCTCAACAGGCCAGGGCAAGTACTCATCCCTGGCTATTAGGCCAGGAGCATATTCATTTCGCTTTTCCCTTTCCCATAGTCATTTCCCCTTCACCCCCCAGTGTTGACACATGACCTGAGCACTGTATCCCACTTTCCCCTGCACTACAGTCTGTGCAAAGTAACCCCTCTCACCTGGAGCAATGGTCTGGGCATGGGACTCCATTTCTCCATCTCCTTGGACCACAGTTGGTGCGCTGTATTCCATCTCGCCTGGATGGGGCACACAATAAGGAATGTGGTCTCTCTTTAAATGATTTGCAGTGTCTGTTTGGCAGGACCTCAGGGATCATAACCTTCCCTGCCCCCTCTGACATTTTTTTTTTATCAGCGGGAGCTCCATGCTACGCCCAAAGTCCATTCCAAGGGCACAGTGAACATAGCTGCTCCTATCCAGACTGTTTGCTTGGCCTGGGTTCTGCCAACAGACCTCTGTGCCAGGGTAATCAATGCAGTTCAAGGGTGCCATTGCCAGCCCACCCCCCAACAACCAGGGCACATACACTCTTCTGCCCCACTGCATGGGTAAAACAATCCCCTGGGGTGCCCAGAAAAATAGTAATTCCAGGAGGTCATTTACTGGACAGATCTGGAAGCCGGCACCCAATGTTGTGGTCGGGTCTAAAGACTCCAAATATTTATGTGGTATCTGGATCAGCACATCACATCCCCCTCTCTCTGAAACCACCGCCTGGGAACAGAACTCACCTCCCTTGGGATCTTTGGTCACTGTGTTCCCTGGCAGGACCTCACAGCTCTCATCCAGACATCCCCTTGGGCCATCAGTTTTACAGACATTCTCTGACTTCTCAACTGCCTTGTTATTACCAATTGTGCCCCAGCCATTTGGGTCTGGCTGGCCCCATTGGTCTGACACAGTCCCAAGGTTGTTCTCGGTTTTTACCCCTGTACCCATGGCTGGTTCCTGGACTGTAGATATCCACGGGAACCCCATGATAGGTTCACAATCCATCACTGGTTCTTTCCAGAACTCTCCCAAGCCCTCCATCTGGCCTGCTATTCCTGTCTGAGACTCAGACTGCACTGGTTTTGAGATGTACCCATAATGTATGGTACCCTCCTCATCTGTCCCAGTTGTAGCAAAAATTAACTGGGTCTGGCCCATTTGTACCTCCACATTGGTATTGTCCTGGTCAGAGTCCACATTATCCTCCCCCCAGACCTCTGGTAACCAATCCTCTTCTTCCCTGTCCGCCTGACAGGGTTCCTCCCAGCTGGATGGCCAAAACCCCTCCATGGATGCCTTATGCAGCAATTCAACATACTCAGCCTCCAGCTGCAGCTCTTGCTGAATCAGGGGTTCCAGCAAATTAGCCTCCAGGGACCATGGTTCTAGTCCCAGACCATGACAGTGTTTAAGAAATAAGTTATTTTTCCTCCTTACAGACCCCATGCCACATTCAGGATCACCATAGATGATCTCCCAGAGCCCCTCTATTAGCTCCAATTGAACATAGAGATCCTCTTCAAGGGCACCAACAGGTCCTATCCTGTAATGATACTGTTTCTCCAAGGCAATCTCTTTTCATACCAGTTTCTTCAGCCAGCCTGACAGCTCATGGCCCTGCCACAATCCCAGGAACGCCATCCATTGCTTTAGAAGGGCAATTCCTCTGCAGTCCTTTGCCTCTGTCACCTGGCTCTCTTTCTCTCTGCCTTTGTAAGTAGCCATCCTTGCTGCTGGTAAAAATGCTTGAGATCTCCCACCGCTGCCACCAGCTGTCACGACCGCCAGCTTTGGGGGACCACGCTCACCCCAAATCTATCTCTCTCTACGGTCGCAACTTTTTGTTCAGATCTCGACACCAGCAGACACTTCAGATGACAGCATCATTACTGCAGAGACCGGCACCATCAGACCCCTATTCTTAGGATATAAGAATCACACACCATGTACCTTGGATTAGTACAAGCAGACTCTGACACCACCTGTGTAGTGTGTCCAAAGTCAGACTGGCCACTTCTTTATTGTTACAGAGATATATATAAACACAGAAAGATTACACAAAACACCAAAGACCTTCCCCAGTTCTAGCCCATCCTCCTAGGCACATAGCTTGCTATCCCCCCTCACCCACATGATTTCCAGATGTATAGAGGCACCTGGCTTTCTTCTAATTACACCTTTTTTTTCTCCTCTTACAGAGCCATAAAATGAGTTCCCCCTTTCATGAATAAAGCCAGAGCCTTCACACGTGGCCGTTTGCAGGGCCATAAATATTCTATAGAAGATTACTCCTTTGTCACATAAGTGCCTGCAGTATTTTTTAGATAATTCTAGCATCCTAGGGCCTACTTCTATCACAGTTGCATTATTACAGTGCATATAACATGATCTAGTAACCACCAAATGAATTATTGTAGTTCAGTCCCCAACAACAAGTTTCAGATCCGTTGTAATAGTTCTTGACATTAACACCCAGTGTGCCAGCATTCCAAATAGCAGAGTTACTTGTGGGTTGCAAGGGGTCCCATCATGGCCCCAAATCGTTCATGACAATGGGTCTATGAAAGTAGGGATGGGTATGAGAGGAGTTAGCTGGTGGGTGGGGAAAGTGGTTAAAAGGTACTGGATCTGAAATAATAAACTGAGTCTGCTGGAACTACACAAGTATATGGATGTTCTTTTTGTGTCCTAAACCAAGGGATGTAAGAGGGAAAGATTAAACATACATCAGTAATCTGGAAAGAAAACAGAACTATGGCATTGGATCCTATCTGATACTTTGCTCCTACACACTGGTAGAACTCTGCTGACTTGGATTCCTGCCAGTCCTGGGTACTGTTATGCTGAGTTGAATTCACTGCTGCTTAAAGGGATTTGCAAAAGAACCCTTGGTCCTACAGTGGTAGAGTAGGATCATAATATTTAGTCTAAAGAGCTAGTCCTAGGAGCAGTGCCGGTCCACGAGACAGTATCTGTCGTTCTCAGGGATAAGGAGAGTGCAACACTTTATACCATTAGTCCTAGTTCTAGATAGAGGAAATACACTCTATTCAAATCAATCTAAAATATATATGAAAACTCAGTAAATCACATGAAGTATTGCTCATATTGTTCTGGAACTCGTTGTCGACCATCTGGTAACCAGGTGGTTGCCATGACAGAAAAAGTAAAGAATCCCTTTTTACATTACATGAGGCGAAAGTGAATACACGTTACCAAAGTATTTTTGGGGTGCTTTTAAAATAATTTCAGTAATTATGTTAATTATTTCGAATATATAAATGGCTCAAAAAATGTAATTATTTAATATGAGGTAACTATGTTTTGTGGTACTTTTAAAATAATTAACATTTGCTTTATTATAGAACATTTTTCAGATTTTTAAA
Source organism: Discoglossus pictus (assembly GCA_027410445.1). Taxonomy (NCBI): domain Eukaryota; kingdom Metazoa; phylum Chordata; class Amphibia; order Anura; family Alytidae; genus Discoglossus; species Discoglossus pictus. The sequence goes on from CM050168.1 coordinate 160,467,904, forward strand.
ACAAACATATGCTGTATGGGTAATTGAACTACTTACTGGCTCTAAGCTCCATAGTCAGCAGCTTAACTTGCTATACATGTTTGGTTTGTTGAAACATACAAATAGAACATATAGACAATAGGGTTGGAGTCTATAACTGAGACTCATTGTATTTTTTAAATATTAATTTCTGTACGCTTTTTTCTCATACAGTTAGTTGTCATAGAGGTAAAATGTATGGCCTCAAAGGTTTTTTGCCAATTGCTCTTTGGCTTTAATCAAATACCTACTACTTTTGTTTATAATAGACTGATAGATTTATGAACACACATTATATACAGTAAAATAAAATAGTAACATTTAAAATACTTCTAAACAGGAAAAAAAAAAACTGTTGGCTTTTGGCAGAATCTGCTGTATTAATATTGCTACCAGGGAATACTTCAGACTGAGAGATTAACTATAATATGTGACTAGCTACCTTAAACCGAACATTGGTTCTTCAAATGTAAACAAATCCTTGTTGTGTGTAAATACCCTCTAAATATATTAATCTCTGCATATTTTATGCTGTAACTTGTCTGAACCTATCAATTAGATTTATTAAAACAAAAACATTTACATTTGTGTTCACATTTCAGTGTCTAAAAATAAGTTAAAAAAACGTATTTCCTACTCAGAATCTCAAGAAATACAGTTATTGCACTGCACCCTGCAAATTAGTTCACAATAAGTTTTCACTCTAATTCAATACCACTATTCATAGGATGGATTTAAACAAGTTAGCACACAAATGGATGGGTAAGATTAGTTTAAAAAAAAAAAAAAAGTAGAAAGCTTGGGGTGTTTGAACCAATTACTTACCAGTCAGAAAAAGAACATTTACCACTACCCCGTCATTCTATAAAAGTAGAATAGATTATTATTATTATGCAGATTCTTGTGGGAGGAGAAATTGCCAATTTTCCACATGATTTTCCAATCCCTAGCTAATGGTGCAGAGCACGTATGGTGATTTCAGTAGCCCTTTTTAAGAATATTCTATTATCTGATATTATATATAAAATCAATACAATAATGTTAGTAATTGTCTTACAATGGTATGTACATATGGTTCTAAACCCTGTTTCTGTTAAGTTAACACAGTCCATGCTTTAAGAATCTCTCTCAATGTATACAAGTGCGTCTATAAAAATAACTATTCCAGAAAGCACATTTTTCACAATATGTCCTGCAAGAAGATGTCTGGTACTAGGAACCCCTTCAGCACACAGAAAGGGGGTCAAGGTAGGAATTACATTAATTACAAGTAAAACCATATGCTTTAATATACTGGATTATAACCACATATTTGCAAGAATCAATCTAACTGTTGTAAGACAATACTCTTAACTTAGAATATGCTGATTAAATGCCATTGCAATATTTTAACAGTTACACAGTAAACGGGCCAGAAATTGCATACATTCAAAATAGCTAAACAATTACTTTATCAATTACATTCTACTAAAAGATGTATTTTAGTACAGTAAACATACATTCACGTTTGCAATTATTACATGTCTATCATCCACATTTAAAATATAGGGTTCCAAAGATTTAGTAAAAAAAAAAAAAGGATCATTAATGCTAAGTGGCAAATGTGTTGCATATATATATATTAATAAAAATGGGTTTATATCTGCATTATGCTGCTTACAATTAAAGCTATATGCTTTCACAAGCTTTCATCTCTGCAATATTCATTGTGTGTGATGAAGCAGATAATACAACAAGCATACAATGATTTGAATACAAATAAATAGTGGCATTTATAAACCCAGGGCCAAACAGCTCAGTTAAATTTAAATAACTGACAGGAAGGACATTTTATCATTCTCTTTAGGCTACAAACACATTTGTCAGCACACTCTGCCTTGTAGCATATTTGGTTCTTTCCCATAATTCAACTCATTACCCTCAACAACTTTACATAAAAGCCTGCTTAGTGTCCTGAGTAATTTCCTATTAGGCTATGATTCAATGCACCCATAAACACACCCAATAACACCGGTCAAGAAAATAGTTTCTCTCAGGCATCTCTTAACAAAGATATAAAGCAAAATGTCATATTTCCGTTAGTCATTTTTTATTCCTTTAAATAGATGCACAGATTTCAACACACAATTAAACAAATTGTTTGCATGCAACTACACATGCCATTCAAGCAAATTCAAGTTAATATTGATTTGAGACCTTAATAGAAATACATAATGCAAATATTTCTACATGAAATATACCTTTAAATCAAATGCATATCTAAATAGATTAATATTTATCTACATACATTTAATCACCATACCATAGGACACATACAGTGCCTTGCAAAAGTATTCACCCCCTTGACTTTTTACCTATTTTGTTACATTACAACCTTAAGTTCAATGTTTTGTTAATCTGAATTATATGTGATGGATCAGAACACAATAGTCTAATTTGTTGAAGTGAAATGAGAAAAATATATTTTTAGAAATAGAAAACAGAAAATTGGCATGTGTGTATGTATTCACCCCCTTTGTCATGAAGCCCATAAAAAGCTCTGCTGCAACCAATTACCTTCAGAAGTCACACAGGTGAACATAATTTCACTAAGTGTCACATGATCTGTCACTACATATACACACCTTTTTTGAAAGGCCCCAGAGGCTGCAACACCTAAGCAAGTGGCGCCATTAACCAAACACTGCCACGAAAAGCAAGGAACTCTCCAAACAAGTAAGGGGTAGGTTATAAAAAATATCCAAATATTTGATGATCCCCAGGAGCACCATCCAGTCTATCATAACCAAATGGAAAGAACATGTCAGAACAGCAAACCTGCCAAGAGACGGCAGCCCACCAAAACTCATGGACCAAGCAAGGAGGGCATTAGTCAGAGAGGCGGCACAGAGACCTAAGGTAACCCTGGAGGAGCTGCAGAGTTCCACAGCAGAGACTGGAGTATCTGTACATAGGACGACAATAAACTGCACGCTCCATAGCGTTGGGCTTTATGGCACAGTGGCCAGAAGAAAGCCAATACTTTCAGCAAAGTACATTTTGAGTTTGTGAAAAGGCATGTAGGAGGCTTTTTTTTCAGTTCGCCTTCCTCTCAATAAATTAACAATAAATCTGCATATTGCAGATCAGAGGAGATCTAAAAAGGTTGAACTTGATGGATTATAGTCTTTTTTCAACCTAAATTACTATGTAACTATGTATGGAGTAAAGTGCTCTGGTCGGATGAGACTGAAATTGAACTTCTTGGCCATTAAAGAAAACGCTATGTCTGGCGCAAACCCAACACATCACATCACCCAAAGAACACCATCCCCACAGTGAAACATGGTAGTGGCAGCATCCTGCTGTGGGGGTATTTTTCAGCAGCCGAGACTGGAAAACTGGTGAGAGTTGAGGGAAAGATGGATGGTGCTAAATACAGGGATATTCTGGAGCAAAACCTGTACCACACTGTGTGTGATTTGAGGCTAGAATGGAGGTTCAACTTCTATAAGGACAATGACCACAAACACGCTGCTAAAGCAACACTTGAGTGGTTTAAGGGGAAACATGTAAATGTGTTGGAATGGCCTAGTCAAAGCACAGACCTCAATCCAATAGAAAATCTTCAGTCAGACCTAAAAAGATTGCTGTTTACAAGCCCAAACCATCCAACTAGAAGGAGCTGGAGCAGTTTTGCAAGGAGGGATGGGGAAAAAATCCCAGTGGTAAGATGTGGCAAGCTCATAGAGACTTATCCAAAGCGGCTTGGAAATGTGATTGCCGCAAAAGGTGGCTCTACAAAGTATTGAGTTTAGGGGGATGAATAGTTATGCACATTGACTTTTTCTATTAATTGGTCCTATTTGTTGTTTGCTTCACAATAAAAGAAAAAAAAACATCTTCAAAGTTGTGGGCATGTTCTGTAAATAAAATGATGCAAATCCTCAAACAATCCATGTTAATTCCAGGTTGTGAGGCAACAAAACACAAAAACTGCCCAGGGGAGTGAATACTTTTGCAAGGCACTGTATTTGTGACCTTTTGCTCAATGTCATTTTAAAATGTCTGTTGCATAGATCAAATTTGATACTTTTGGTCCCTAGAATTTGTGGTTTCCGTAGTAAGCAGTTTGTTTGTAGTACGATACTGTAGTGATACAAAGAAAACAGAATATGTTGATTCTTTCTTTGGTTAGATAATAGATCTTTTTGTTATCTGTGTCCCTGAAGATGGACAGAGAGAGAAATAACAAAAAAAGGGGGAACACTTTTATGTGGCTAAATGTTATGAATTGCCTCAAACTAAATAAAAAAAAAAAAACAATCTTTAATGAAAATTATTTAAAATAATTTTTATAATTCAAATCCAATCGTTTAAAACAAAAAAATATGTACAAACAGATCTCTGGATTTATTCTCCAGAGAATACAATCACGTCACTACAGTAATTGGTTTAGATATAATGTGATATATATTTTATTTTTAAAAATGCCTTATAACCAATATATTTTTGTTCCTTAAGATGTTTACAATTTCTCTATAGCTGCTAAGTCAATATGGCAGGTGATATTAGTGTTTTACAAATATTGGTTAGAGTTGCTCTATAAATTGCAACACTAACTATATTAGAGTAAGTGACTAGTGAGACTTTAAAATGTTGCTTTTAATAAATATAGCAAAGTTGATCTCTGTGTAAATAATGATTTATTATTCCCAACGTATAGACATATATATTTGTGATTTATTTTTATATAAACTAATTAAATGTGATAAAATTCAAACGAAAAAATAAAATAGTGAAAGAATGAAAAAAGTGCTATACATTCTATACAAAGGTGGTTAAATTTATCCACTTAGCTGAATATATAACTTCTATGAGTAGTTTCTTTGTTTATACTGTTGGTCTTATCAAGGTGTCTGGAGATTGAGAGTATCTGCCAGTATGTTGCTGATACTATTATGAACAATACATTTTTAGAATTCAATCGGTTATGTATATTGGATTACAAGCATACATTTCCATAAGTACGGTAAGTTTTACTGCTTTTCTCACAAATGTTAATCAGTCTGACTGTGATTATCTTGTGACATTATCTTGGCTTGTGTCACTACTACATCCTACTATTGTTCAATTGCATTATAAAGATTTTTATGTTGCTGAAATAAAAATTGTATTTATGTTTCTCACAATCTGTGTAATCTCTATGAGACCACCATTTGACAAGCAGCGACTTCAGCAATAATTACCTTGTACAGAAGGTGTAGTGGTCTCTCATAGTAGAACCACGAGGTAAACAGCATAGATTGCCAGTTTCCAACGTGTAGTGTTTATCATCGTAGAACCAAAAGATATATTAACAGTTTGCCTGTAAAGTTTGCAGAAAATATAGTTGATATAGTAGTGGCATTTTTTTACCACAAGGTAATAATTGCTGAAGTCGCCACTTGTGAAATGGTGGTCTCATAGACATTACACAGATAGTGAGAAAAATAAATACAATGTTTATTTCAGCAACATAAAAATCTTTATAATGCAACTGAACAATAGTAGGATGTAGTAGTGGCACTAGCCAAGATTGTGTCACATGATAATCACAGTCAGACTGATTAACAATTGCAGTTAGAAAAGCAGTAAAACGTAACTATGTAAATTTATGCTTGGATTCCAATATACTTAACCGATTGAATTCTAAAACTTTATTGTTCATAATCGTATCACAAACATACTGACAGATACTCTCAATCTCAAGACATCTCGATAAGACCAACAGTATAAACAAAAAAAAACTATTCATAGAAGTTATATGATCAGCTAAGTGGATAAATTCCAACACCTTTGTATAGAATGTATAGCACCTTTGTATAGAATGCATATAACTTTTTTTATTATTTCACTATTTTATTTTTTAATTTTAATTTTATCACATTTACCTATTTTATCTAAAAATAAATCACAAATATATATCAATATACTTTGGGAATAGTAAATCATTATTTACACACATATACGAGTGTTCCTATATTAAAAGCAACATTTAAAGTCTCACTAGTCACCTATTCTAACATAGTTAGTTTTGCAATTTATAGAGCAACTCTAACCAATATTTGTAAAACACTAATATCAGCTGCCATATTCACTTAGCAGCTATAGAGAAATTGTAAAAATCTTAAGAGACAAAAATATATTGGTTATAAGCCGTTTTTGAAAATAAAAAATACATCACATTATATCTAAACCGATTACTGTAGTGACGTCATTGTATTCTCTGGAGAATAAATTCAGAGATCTCTTTGTATATATTTTTTGTTTTAAACGATCAGATTTTAATTATAAAAAATATTTTTAATAATTTTCATTAAAAAGATTGTTTTTTTTAAAAAATTTGTATGATGCAATTCATAACTTATTTAGCCACATAAAAGTGTTCCCCCTTTTTTTGATATTTCTCTCTGTGCCCATCTTCAGGGACAAAATAACAAAAATATCTATTATGTTGTAGGGAGGAATGTCTAAAAACTATTACCCACATTTAATAAACCCAAACCAATTATAAACATTTGATGGAAGTACCATGCATAGAACAGTGGATCTCACCAAGGTATGAATATACATACATAAGCAAATGGATATAAAAAAAAGCAAATATACACATCATATTGAAACTAGAAAAATGCAATTACCTGGCAAAAATACCAAGACACTGTTCGGTTCTTTCACAGCCTTGCAATTATTTTCAGTTTTTCTAAAGACAAAAGAAAAAATATAGGCTAGTTAACACTCTGTATTTACATTCAGAAATTAAAAAAAAAAATATTTGAAAACATTTCTAATAACAAATTTTGATAGATGCAAACCAAACTCACAAACGTTCATTCCTACTCCACACACGCATATATATATATATATTGTAATTTGGGTTTGGACATATGAACTTCATAAAAATGTCTAGATACTGATGTCAGTTTCTTTCCATTTTCAGTGTCCCTCAGACTATTGCAGATGTAACGAATATATTCGCCCACTCTTTTCTTAAGAGTATGTGACGTGATCCCAATGTATCTATAAGGGCAAGGGCATTCCAAACAGCAGACCACCCCTTGTGATTCACAATTGAACAGACCTTTTAAGGGTACATTTCTACACATTCTATCAGTCACATTATTTCTCTTGCTCATATAAGGGCAGAACATACAGTGGCCACATCCAAAGGTCCCATTCGGTAAATGTGTGGATCCATTCTTCTTTTTCACAAAATGACTACGTACCACTGTGTCTTTAATATTTTTAGATCTCCTCCGTCCCATTTGTATTTCATCACCTATACATTTATTAATGACAGCATCAGTCTGTAAAATGTTGATGTGTTTATTCAGAATTCGAGTGATGTTATTTGAATCTTCACTATAAGTCCCAATGAATCTTATGGAACCCTCTTTCTTGATTTTAGGTTTCGGACATAATAGATTTTCCCTTGTCGTATGAAGTGCTCTTTGGTATGCCTTTTTCAATGACAGGTTGCTGTATCCTCTGTCTTTCAATCTCTCTTTAAGTTCCAAAGCTCTTCTCTTAAAGATCAGAACATCTGAGCAATTTCTCCTCAACCGTAGGAATTCACCTACTGGTATGGCTCTCAAGGTAGGTGAGAAATGGGAGCTTTCAAAGTGTAAAGTACTGTTTGTGGCAGTTGGTTTCCTATATAGGTCCGTAGTTATATACCCTTCATCATTTTTAATGATGGTGATATCCAAAAAATCAATTCTGTTTGAATCAATTATATGCGTCAATTTTAGATTGAGAGTGTTGTTATTCAGAGTTTCAATGAATTTTTCAAGATTGTGAACCGTATCATTCCATATGATGAATATGTCATCAATAAACCTGATCCATAATAATATATGTTCAGTGAACATTATGTTGTTATCATTGAAAACAATTTCTCTTTCCCACCATCCAAGATAAAAGATTAGCATGTGTGGGTGCTACTGCGGACCCCATGGCTGTGCCACGTTTCTGTAGATAAAACTTATCATTGAAGACAAAATAGTTATGATGTAGAATAAACTTGAGCATCCTAATTAAAAACGTGTTTCTACTTTGACTGGTGATCGTATCCATATCAAGAAAATATTTGATAGCTTCACACCCCGCTTTGTGATCTATTGAAGTGTAGAGACTCTCTACATCACATGTTACAAGTAACGTGGATGTGGACAAAAGGATGCCATCAAGTTTATTCACAACATCCATAGTGTCTCTGACATAACTCGGTAAATTGATGACAAAAGCCCTCAACTTAGAGTCTAAAAATTGACTGGCTTTCTCTCCCAGACTGACATTTCCCGATATAATCGGTCTACCTGGAGGTTTATTCTGATCTTTATGCACTATGGGCAACATATAAAATGTTACTATTCTGGGATTCTTCATTTATAAAAAGGCACATTCTTTTGCACTTATGACATTGTTATTTCTACCTTCTTTGATCATATTATCATACATCTGGACAAAATCATCCGTTGGATCGCCAAATAAGCGTTCATAACAGTGCTTGTTATTTAGTTGTCTTTCTGCTTCATCTATATACATAGTAACAGGCCAGATAACTGTGTTACCGCCTTTGTCCGAGGGATTGAGTATCACATCTTCCCAATCCTTTATCTCTTTAAGAGCCTTCTTTTCATTTGGTGTAATATTGCTCTTATTACTAGATATGAGTTTTTCAAAATCTTTAGTGACAGATTTAACAAAGATATCCACTGCTGGGCAGCTTAGAAGTATAGGATTAAATTTAGATTTCGCCTTTTATTTATCTGTAAGTATTGTTTGATCATCCCTAGACTGTACTGTCTCCTTGATTTCAAAATCTAATATGGGGACTTTGGGAATGTCATCATTTTTATTAAAAAAATTTTTTATCAAGACTTTTCGAGCATAAAGATGCAAATCCTTGAAAATTCCAAAGAAGTCAAATGTATCACTTGGTGAGAATGTAAGTCCTCTATGTAAAAGAGATATCTGTGACGGTGTGAGAGTTTTATCCGATAAATTGATGATATGCATATTATCGTCCTTTTTTACCTCTGTCTTCTTGACCATTGTCTTGTCAAGGTTTGTGTATCTCTCCCCCTCGGTTCCCATCTCTGATAGTCCCTTAGAATCTCTCCTCTCGGGGGATCTAGACGCTCCTCTGAGGGATACGTCGGATGTTTTGCTGACCTCAGTCTTTGTCTGTAATCTAAAAAATCAGGTTGATTTCTAAAGAATTCTCCGTGATTTTTCTTTCTTTTATCCTCATCATCGGTGGCCGATGTATCAAATTCTGATAAGGATAGATGAGAGAACCTTGGGGTATCTCTTTTAGTTCTCATTCTTCTCCTTTGGTTAGACTTGTGCACCCAATCAAAGATATTTCCCACCTCAAAGTCATGTTGGTCTCTGTTATACTTTTGTCTCTTTAATAATATCTGTTTCCCTTTTATCCAGATCTAATTGTATCTTACGATAACACTTTTTGAAATCATCCAGGGTTTCAAATTGTTTTAAGTTCTTATTCAATTCATGGATTTCTTTGAGACAGAGATACAAGTAGGATTGGTCATAGTCAGAGAGTATAGCTAAGAGCGTCTCTGAACAGGTCATGAGTGCCTGTTCCCATCTATCTTTATAAGTAGTTAGATGAAAAGTAAAAGATGGGAACACTTTGATTCTGAGCCCTCTAGGAATTAGATGTTTAGCTAAATATTTGTCATGGCATGTCTTTTTCCAAAAGGACGGTAACTGTTTTCTCAAAAGAGTATCCAGATTTCTAAGGCCAATTTGACAATCTCCATTTAAATCATCTATTTTACATTGGTCAAAAGCTCGTTCAATTCCTTCACTTTTTTTATTAGTCCTTAAACGGTAATCAGAATCTAAATCTATGGTCGCCATTAGAAAAGTATTGTGGATGGCTAAAAATCGTTGATTATCACCAAGAATGCTATCATAAATAGCCTTAAATTCAATCAAGAGTTTATTTAGGTGGGGGCGTGTCCAGCAAGCTAGCTGAACGGTCGTGCTGCAGAGGAGCTCCGTCTAGGCGACCGAATTTATCAATTATAACGTGGTTAATTCACGCCAAAACACCACAAAACCACCACACAGAGACCCACCTACTCCCAAGGACCACGGAGATATATTTTTGGAGTGGCACATACAATTTTTCACACCCTCGTGAACACGGGCCTGACGGACGCCTAAGACGCGCCGGACGTCTCCTCTCTCCCCCCGGAGGGGAGTTCCTCCAACAAGACCCTAACCAAAAGGCACACCGGGTCAGCACAGCACCAATCTCAGCGGAGGACACAAGACGCAGCGACCGCTGCACCACAACGTCAAAGCAGACCCAAGACATGCGGCAGGGTCCACAAAGCAAAATCCAAAACAACAAGTAAGCCTAAATACACCAGCGGCATCTTACCAGTCGCCATTCCACGCGGCTCCTGTGGGACTCTCAGCGGACACGGGCGCCGCCGGCGGTGGAGAACCAGGACACCGAGTCTCCCGCCACGCCAGACCTGGAGTCCGTGAGAAAGGGAAGAAACGACGGCAGGGTAAGGAGTCACCCCGGCTCAGAACCCGGAATCCCCCCCCCCATGTACTACACAGACCCAGGGGCACAATAAGAGTCTGACATACAGGCCAAATTAAGGGTAACAAATAAAGAGCATACAATTTAGCACCCATCCAGTGCACACTTTAAAAACAGGGGCAATACTACTCCTATAGGAGACATTAAAGAGCCCTGGATAGAGGGACTCACGAAATCCCACGAACGGGAACCCACACATCCCCATTGTGGAGTGGAACCTACCCAGAATTTACAATTGGCGGCCATTTTGACCCATCCACATCCTAACAGCACCAAGATTATTTCCCGCCAAAAAACAGCGGCGGCCATTTTCTAATGAGTCTGGAACCTTCAGTATAACGCTGGGACAAACTTACATAAGGGAAAAAATAAAAGAAAAAAGGCCCACTTAATAAACCCCTGCAGGAGAGTGATAACTCTCAAGAAACACAAGCACAAGGGCCATTACACTACTCTTCTACTTATAATCTGGGATCCCAACGTATGTATGGCTCAACTTTCCCCAAAACACCATAAAGAACACATATAAAGTGAAGCAGCAGGGGTGCTGACTGCAATCTGGAGGAAGACATCTACACCTCCAAAAAGCAGACAAAAGTGGGGCAAAACTTTATACCCCTCTGAGCAGAGGAAGACATATAGCGCCCACAAAGACACTCACCATCTCCCCCCTTCCAGAGGTTGAATTTACACTCAAGGGGGCTAGAGGACTCCTACTTAAACAAGAGATCACCCATAAGGGGAGACTTATACACACTGCCACAAAAACAAAAACGAAAACTCAACCCAAACAAAAGGGAGAATTACTGAAAGACAATTGAACAGAACACCAGTGACCCCTAGTGGCCATCTCAAATAGTGCATAGAGGTGAGAAATACTATCTTCGCTATAGATTTGCATCCTACCATTCACATGGAGCCCAGCTCCCCTAAGATGTAACCTCACTCCAATGCCCACACAAAGGGGGCGCTAACATAAGAGAAAAGTGAAAAGTGACTTACAAAGTATTATGGCTGGGGTCGCAACAAGGAAAAGCAACAAAAATATCCAAGCCTACTACCCTCCAAAGACAACAATAACAACCTCCCAGACGCTCCCACCAACAGCAAGACCCACCGGGCCAATGACAATGGAACAATCCACACTGAGCACCAAAGGTGACATACAAGACCTGAAAGATTTAATTCGTACATTCAGAGAAGACATTAAAACAGAAATTCTGAAAGTGTCCACAGAGCTAAAGTCCGAAATAAAAAAGATAGACACTAAGACAAATATACTTGAAGGAAAATATGAAGACCTACAACAATCTCACCTTCGACTAGAGGCAGAAATTTCCTCATTAAAAGAAGAACAAGCTAATCACCTTCTGTTTCAAGAGGACCTAGAAAACAGATCTAGGAGACAGAGCGTGAGATTACGCAACGTCCCTGAATCGGTGACGGACTTGAAAGGATACATGTATGAACTATGTGAATTTCTGTTACCAGAACTAAATTCAGAACAATACACCTTAGACCGCGTACACAGAGCTCTGGGGGGACGCCCAAACATGAAGGACAGACCTAGAGATATCATCGCAAGATTTCATTATTTCACCACAAAGGAGCTGTTTATGAAAGCATCCAGGGGAGGCTTACCTGAAATTGAAGGACAACAACCCCAGATTTTTTCCGATTTATCACAGCTAACGCTTACCAAAAGGAGAAATATGAAACCTCTTCTGGACTGCATCCTTGCTCAGGGCTGGAGATACTCCTGGGGCTTTCCATTTCGCCTGACCATTTCAAGAGACAACAAGTTCTTTTCCGTCCGATCCCTGGAAGAAGGAACCAGACTATTGTCTTCTTGGAACATACACCTGCAGGCGGCTCCTGAACTTCTCATGGAGAACAGACATCAAGGAGAGAGAAGAAGAGGGTCAACTCGTCGTGACAGAGAGAGAAATGTCACACTCCCAGACAAGACGAACTCTTAAATCTAAATTGATGTTTTATGTTGTATCATTTTGTCTTTTCTCTCTTATCTTTTTTTTCCATGTGAGGTCTATATTGTTTTCACGAGGGAATCTTTATTCCAACTAAATCAAGCCAAGGGGTTATAGAACCAGTTAGCATTACATCCCTCTGGGTTGTTTCTGTAGAGGACATTACCATGCTCTTCCAGTAGATAATCTCAGATCCCAATAGGAGAAACTAACTACATCACAACATGCCCACAGCCCTACAACGGACCAGACATGGATCCATTTGCAACTTACGAGAGATATATTCAAATCACAGTTTCTCTGAAATGATTTAAAGGTTGACATCAAAACAATTACCTAATAGACCACATTAGCTCTAAAAAAGATAAGTTAGCTAGAGCACTACAGTGTCAATTCCCTGGTTGATACTGCTTCCTTGGGCCTCTTAATAGACTATTTCCAGAAAACCCTCGGAGCAGGAAAATGTCTTAGACATATGTAAGACCACTTTTCACTTTAAAAAATTATAGACTTCCTAAAAAGCCCCCTAAGGGCGATTTGTTTTAGTTTAAAAAGAAAAAAACGGGCGATTCCACGCAGTGTCATATAAAGACACGGGTGGACTCACCAAACAAGTTAAGGAGGATAGCGAAGGCTACCCTCTTGTAAGTTTTATTACTACTATCTCCACAAATACTTAAAATAACTGAATTTTTACATCCCAGTGAAATAATTTACTTCTCAGTGACACTGTCAAATTATAAACATAACCATTCCAAAACCCTTATCAACAAAGTGAAGTAGAGAATACTCATAGAATTGCCTTTGGCTTATTGCTATCACTGTGCTTGTATTAACATCGACTTCTACCTTCTTGTTTACCCCAATAGAACTAACTTCCGGGTGTACTCTACGTAAACCCAACAGGAGGCCTACCGGACAGTCTCAGCAAAACATCAAAACATCATCCCGCAACGACTCACCTTCCACAAGGTACAAAGAGCCTAAAGGTAGGACACACTATGAATCTTAACATCATCTCACACAATACCCAGGGCCTTAATGAACCCGTTAAAAGAGGGATAGCAATAAAAGAATATCAAAAACTTAGGGGGGGATATAGTCATGATCCAGGAAACACACTTTAAAAAATTAGCTGTCCCCAGATACTGGGGGAAAACTTACAGACAAACTTAACATGCCACAGCTAAAGAGAAGAAAAAAGGAGTGACAATCTTAGTTCATAATAGATTAAATTTTTGCCACTCCAGAACTCAATCAGACCCAGAAGGGAGATATATTGCAATCCACAGGACCATTCAAGAACAAAAGATAACCTTCCTTAACATTATGCTCCAAATACCGAACAATCACAATTCTTCGATAAAATATCACAAATGATGACAGAATGGGGTCCATCCACCCTAGTAATAGGGGGGGACATGAACACCGTACTAGATCCAGACAGGGACCGGTCTTCCAAATCTTCTGCCCACACTATGCCAGCAGCTACCAAAGCGCTCAAACACATTCTAAAATCCCACGGTCTGATAGATACATGGAGAGCAATATATCCATCAGATAGGTCATACACCTTCTTCTCCTCTAGACACCAATCCCACTCACGGATCGACCACGTGCTGATTCAACAGCGACTAGCCCACAACCTAATAGACGCAAATATACGCCCCATTGCGTGGTCGGACCATGACTTGGTTCAGATCTCATTAAGCGGCATCATCCCATCGGGGCAGTCCCTGTTATGGACCCTAAACCCACACCTACTCAATGACATCAAATCTAAAGATAAAATTACCAAAGCGATAGATGACTACTTTGCAGTCAATAATGGGGGCGAGGTAAGCAGGGGGGGGAGTGTGGGAAGCCCATAAAGCAGTCATTAGAGGAGTTTGTATTCAAATAGGAGCAACGACGAAAAAACTAGATCAAGCACAAATGAACATTATTAAGTCTAGAATCGCGGACCTACAGGCGCAATTCACGAGGAAACACGACCCAAAAATCTATAATGAAATTCTGTCCCAAAAGCAACAACTAAACTCAATACTTAGGAAAAAAATGGTGACCATTCTCCAACGCTCGCAAGCAACAATGTTCAGAAGCGCCAACAAACCTGACACTATGTTAGCTAAAAAACTGAAAACACAAAGGGCAAATTCCTTCATCCCTAAGATAAGTAACAAAAATAACAAACTGGTCTTTAAACCGAACGAGATAGCGGAAACATTTCGACACTTCTACGAGGAGCTTTACTCAGCCCCTCCACATTCAGGGTCCAAAGCCCACAATTCACAAATAAATAGCTTCTTAAGCTCAACAGAACTCCCACAAATTAAGACAGCCCAAGCTGAAGAATTAGCTAGCCCCATAACGCTAGAGGAAATTAAGGAGGCGATCAAGACAACTAAATCACATGGGGCACCCGGCCCAGACAGGTTTACAAACTTTTACTACAAACAATGCTCACAACACTTACTCCCATACTTACACAAGTTATTTAATGAATTTTTAAAAGGTCCCCCTATAAAACTGAAATTTTTGGAGGCAAAAATGATTGTAATCCCTAAGGAAGGTAAAGACCCAGCCCAATGTGGAAGCTACAGGCCAATTTCACTAATTAATACCGACATTAAAATATACTCAAAGATTTTGGCGAACAGACTAGCCCCGTTATTACCCAAGGTTGTCCACCCAGATCAGGTAGGATTTATTACAGGCAGAGAAGCCCCAGATAACACCAGGAGAGTGCTGAATCTAATAGAAATAGCTAAAAGGAACAACATACACTCAATGCTATTATCACTTGACGCAGAAAAAGCATTCTACAGAATAGATTGGACTTTCATGTGGGAAGTGCTGGCCAGAATAGGCCTAGGAGAAAGCTTCATAAGAGGTATACAGGCCCTATACGCGAACCCAGAGGCATCCATAACATATCAGGGTTTTAGTTCTAAAAAATTCAAAATCACCAGAGGAACTAGACAGGGCTGCCCGCTCTCCCCTCTACTATTTGCTCTATGCCTGGAACCCCTGGCGACTGCAATCAAAACCTGCCCAGACATAAAAGGTATAAAGGTAGGACCTAAGGAATACAAAATCAATCTCCTCGCAGATGATATTTTGCTCTCACTGACAGAACCAATAATTAGCCTACCCAACTTACTCCAATTACTCACAAAATTCGGCACCATCTCAGGCTTTAAAATCAACGCGGCTAAAAGTCAGGCACTCAACATCACACTCCCCAAAAAAGTGGTAGAAAATTTAGATAAAAACTTTTCCATGAAATGGGCCCAAAAATACCTGACTTATCTGGGAATTAATATCCCAGGCTCGACGGAGCAAGTATATGAAGCAAATTTTCCCCAAATTATCAGTAAAATCAAACAAGACATATAGAAATGGTCCTTCTTCAATATATATTGGATTGGTAAAATAAACGAGATCAGAATGAATATTATCCCGAAAATGTTATACTTATTTAGGGGCGATTCCAACGCCAATTAACTTACCAGCCATAAAATCACTACAAAAAACTCTCCTCAAATTCACTTGGAATCACAAGAAACCAAGAATTAATAGAAATACGATGCACGCACCCACACAAAAAGGAGGTTTAGCCTTTCCAAACCTGGTTAATTATTATAAAGCCACAAGACTGGCACAATTGACCAGCTGGTACAAAAAAGAAGCCATCCCAACATGGGTCGAGATAGAAAAACAAATTTTAGAAAATAATCATATAACATTATCACATACTTTGTGGCTAAGCCTACACACAGATTTGAAAACCCACAATCTTACAAGCCGTATCCGCAATTCACTGAAAACTTGGAAGGAAATAAATAAAAAATCCCCCATGCTATATATAGGCTCGGGCCTAACCCCTCTGTGGCAATCACAGAAGGTGGACCACACCAACAAAAACTCCCAAATGAAATGGTGGATACAAAAAAATCTGACTATAGTTGCAGACACATGGACTCTGGCTCAAGGGGACACACTAAATCAAATACCCAGCAACGAATGGATTAATCTAATGATAATTAAACAGACGTTATTTAAGACTACAAAATCAAATAGCCAGAACAGAAAATTAACTTATGAACAATGTTGCATTAACAACCCCGGAGACAAGGGCAACATTTCAGTGATATATAAAAACCTCTCTGAGCTGTCTAGTGCAGACAAGCCACACTATCAGGAAACATGGGAATCAGACTTACATATCACATTAGATGACAAACAATGGAATCAGGTTATCAAACAGGCCAACATGTCATCTTTAAACATCACCTTGAAAGAGAACGCATTAAAAACAGTCATGAGATGGTACCTCACACCAACGAGACTTCACCATTCAAACAAAACACAATGACAAATGTTTTCGTGGATGTGGACACACTGGTTCATTAACCCACATGCTTTGGGAATGTCCCAAAATTAGGCATATTTGGCAGGCAACATACAATACGCTAGAGAAATTATGGGAGAAAACTATACAACAAAAACCAGAAGAAGCACTATTAGGACTCCCAAACAAGGAACTAACAAAAAGCGAGCAATTCCTAACCAACCAAATATTCTTGGCATCTAGATGCATTATAGCTAAGCATTGGAAACACACTACCCCTACATTTAGAGAAGTACTACAGAAAATTGAAAATATCCAAACCATGAGTCACTTCTCAGCGGAATTTGATGCGAGATACAAACGGTGGGCCTCCTGTTGGGACATCTGGAAAATTAGAGGTCCAAGATGAGGTGAGTCTAAGAAAGACGGAATGGATATATAAATTCTTTGTTGAATAACAGGAAGGGAGGAGAATTCATTACACTCTTTTAATTCAGAACTAGACAATTGGAGATAGTATTTGGTTTTTGTAAAAAAGTTAACTCTCCGAGGATTGACTTTGAGACTTTACTTGTAAACTATGTGGAGGTAAAGGAAAGGAAAATAACTTAAATAGAATAACTGTTATAACTCCAATACCATTCACAGTTCCCAAACCCTCGGAGAGATTCAAATGTTATTCTCACTTCTTATGGGATATTTAATCGAACTGTTTTGTGATAAAAAGAAAAGTTATTTATTAATGTATGGACATGTTTACATATGTTACATTCTTGACGTATTCTGTACATTTCTGATATGCAATGAAAAATAAAAAATAAGAATAAAAAAAAAAAAAAAGAGTTTGTTTAGGTGAACAACAGTAATAGGACTCTCCTTATGTAGGTCTGGATTTGCTATCTCATAGCTTCAATACCCATACACACACAAACACAAGGATAATCAACGATTTTTAGCCATCCGCAATACTTTTCTAATGGCGACCATAGAATTAGATTCTGATTACCGTTAGAGGACTAATAAAAGAAGTGAAGGAATTGAACGAGCTTTTGACCAATGTAAAATAGAGGATTTAAATGGAGATTGTCAAATTGGCCTTAGAAATCTGGATACTCTTTTGAGAAAACAGTTACATTCCTTTTAGAACAAGACATGCCATGACAAATATTTAGCTAAACATCTAATTCCTAGAGGGCTCAGAATCAAAGTGTTCCCATCTTTTACTTTTCATCTAACTACTTATAAAGATAGATGGGAACAGGCACTCATGACCTGTTCAGAGACGCTCTTAGCTATACTCTCTGACTATGAGACAGAGATACAAGTAGGATTGGTCAAAGAAATCCATGAATTGAATAAGAACTTAAAACAATTTGAAACCCTGGATGATTTCAAAAAGTGTTATCGTAAAATACAATTAGATCTGGATAAAAGGGAAACCGATATTATCAATTTAAAGAGACAAAAGTATAACAGAGACCAATATGACTTTGAGGTGGGAAATATCTTTGATTGGGTGCACAAGTCTAACCAAAGGAGAAGAAAGAGAACTAAGAGAGATACCCCAAGGTTCTCTCATCTATCCTCATCAGAATTTGATACATCGGCCACCGATGATGAGGATAAAAGAAAGAAAAATCACGGAGAATTAATTAGAAATCAACCTGATTTTTTAGATTACAGACAAAGACTGAGGTCCGCAAAACATCCGACGTATCCCTCAGAGGAGCGTCTAGATCCCCCGAGAGGAGAGATTCTAAGGGACTATCAGAGATGGGAACCGAGGGGGAGAGATACACAAACCTTGACAAGACAATGGTCAAGAAGACAGAGGTAAAAAAGGACGATAATATGCATATCATCAATTTATCGGATAAAACTCTCACACCGTCACAGATATCTCTTTTACATAGAGGACTTACATTCTCACCAAGTGATACATTTGACTTCTTTGGAATTTTCAAGGATTTGAATCTTTATGCTCGAAAAGTCTTGATAAAAATGTTTTTTATAAAAATTATGACAGTCCCCATATCAGATTTTGAAATCAAGGAGACAGTACAGTCTAGGGATGATCAAACAATACTTACAGATAAATAAAAGGCGAAATCTAAATTTAATCCTATACTTGTAAGCTGCCCAGCAGTGGCTATCTTTGTTAAATCTGTCACTAAAGATTTTTTTTTTTTTTTTTTATTTCATAAAACATACATACATCAAAATAGAATAATAAAAAAAAACAATCATTTTCCCAGCAGATACAAAACACACAGGTACAACATAGCAATCCATGACCGAATAAGACAGTCCATATATACAATTGACCAGTATTTGATTCTAACGAGAATATCTCCGGACCAAATAACAATATTTATAAAATTAGGACAGGTCGGTGACCATATGCTTCAATTGTTTCTATTTTCCGTGTTCCCCATTTAATATTTATACATATACTGCTCCCAAATAGTACAATTAATAATATTTATTTTCTTGGGCTTTTCGTTAATATTTTCTTTCATCAAATATTTATTATAATTGATTTTATTAATAACCTCTTTCCACTTAGGAATTTCCAATTTATTCCAATATTTAACTACCATTGCTTTTATGATCAGTAATATATGAGATATCAATAATTTATTACTGGAAAAAAAAAATTTGATCCCTATATGGAACAATATTAACTCCGGGGAACACGGACATCTTGTCCCTGCCATTAACGTGAGGTGTCCATAACATTCTTCCCAGAATTTTCTTATCTTATCACATTCCCACCAGATATGATGTGCATTGCCTTCTTTGCCACAGCCTTTCCAGCATAGTGATGATTTTTGGGAATCAAACTTTTTCATAGTTGCTGGAACCATATACCACTTTTGTGTCAATTTAAAGTACACCTCTCTATACATGGTATTAATAGAGGATTTCTTTATTAACCTCAAGGCCCTCAACCATTCTTGCTCGTTATAGTCTATATTAAGGTTATATTCCCACTCTTTTATACTCTTTGTTTTCAAAATTTCATAAATTTAATCCTACTTTTACTAATTTTAGATACCAGATGGTTCGCCTGACCTTTAATCATAAATGCTTCCAAGTCATACAATTTATCTATTTTATCACAAATAAATCCCTTTTGTTTCATTTTTTCTAACATTATTCCATATTTTATCCATGAGAAGGATTTTGGTATCCCTTTCTCCTGTAGTTCCCTTTGCTTTAATAGGCTGCCTTCTGGATATAAATCAGCTATATACAAAATTGAAGCTTTTTCCAATAAATTCACTTCTGTATTAAATGTTTTATCTCTTAATATGTCTATAGGTGTAGAAGCGGAAGGTATATGAAATAACTCTGCTCTAATTTTGCTTTTCCCCCAGAATTTTATAATACATCTAATACCTTCTGGTAATTTCTCCCATATTGTATCTTTTCCATTAAATTTCCCCAACAATGTTCTAATTGGGGTAATTCCCACAAGCTCTTCCTCGATGTTTTTCCATCCTACTATCCTATGTTGTAAATTCATATTAATTATATGAGAAATTGCTATATTTTCACTAATCGTTTTCATATCTGGAGATCCCATACCTCCCAGATCAAACTTTCTATTTGTTATAATTTTTTTAACTCTCACTTTTTTTCCCTGCATATATAGATTTATCTATTATTTGCTGAATTATTTTAATGATATATTCCGGAACTTTTTCCGGGACACATCTAAATAAATATGTTATTTTGGGAACGATACTCATATTAACTATGGCTATTCTAGCCGACCAAGAGAATCTTGTTGTATTCCAGTCATATAATAATATTCTAATCTGTTTTAATATTTCTGTTATATTATTAACTATAGTTTTATTATTTTGAAACGTAAATTTTATACCTAAATGAGTGACATACTTAGTATTCCAAATAAATGTATATAATTTTTTAAATTTATTTAATGAATCTTGCTCTATATAATTATGAATAATGTCTGATTTCAGAGGATTTATCTTAAAATACGAAACTCTACCAAAATCAGTTAGCAATAGTTGTAGGTTAGCACATGAATCTATTGGATCTATTAATGTTAGCATAATATCATCTGCAAATAGCATTATTTTGTAATCGTTGTTTCCTATTTTTATACCTTTAATATTTTCGGCATTCCTTATTAAAGAGGCCAATGGTTCCATAAATAGCAAAAATAACAATGGGGAAAGGGGGCATCCCTGTTGTGTACCGATACTAATCCCAAACCTCTCTGTTTCGAAATTTGTACCCGTAATATAAGCGTTTGGATTCTTATAAATAGCTTTAATTGTTTTAGCAGCGAAATTGGCAAACCCAAACTTCTGTAATACTGCATCCAAGAATACCCAACTAACCCTGTCGAATGCATTTTCTGCATCCAGTGACAGGATTAGTGTGGGGATCCTTCTTTTCCTAATGGAGAACTTTAAGTCAATTAGACGTCTGGTATTGTCTGATGCCTGACGGCCTTGAACAAAGCCAGATTGATCGAAATGTATCAACTTTGGAATAATTTTGTTTAATCTGTTAGCCATGATTTTTGTATATATTTTTAGATCTATATTAATAAGTGAAATAGGGCGATAACTAGTTACTTCTTCTGGATTTTTCACCGGTTTTAAGATATTAATTATTTTAGCTTCTGATAGTTCTGACGGCATTTTCCCGTGATTTTTAATCTCATTAAACATATTTTGCAAATGTTCACTAATTTCTTTATGAAACATTTTATAGTATAGATGGTCGAAGCCGTCTGGACCTGGGGCTTTATTAACTTTTGCTTTATTAATTACATCCTCTATTTCCTCCACGGAGATATCTTGGTCTAAAAGTCTTTGATCTTCTTCTTGTATTTTTGGTACAGTAACTTCACTCCGAAATGTATTTATCTCTTCTTTACTAGGTTTTTTAAATGTGGAATTATTATTTAAATTATATAGTAAGCTATAAAACGTCTTCATAATTTCACTTATTTTATCAGGGTGAGTGTTCAGAGTGTTATCAGGTCCTCTTAAACTATAGATTTTATTTTGATTTTTTTGTCTTTTTAATTTATTAGCCAGGTAGCTACCTGCTTTATTACCCATTAAGAAGTTGGATTGTTGAAATTTCCAGATCATAGAATCAACCTGATTTTGTAAAATTTTATTTATTTGGGCTTTCTTTTTTGCGATCAACTCTGATCTTTCCACCAATAGGTTCGCTCTATTTTCTCTTATTTGTTTCTCCAGTTCTATATAAAGTACTCTCAAGGGTTTCCCCCTTTCCCCATGCATCACCGCCATCCGTGAAATCATTTGACCTCTTATAACGGATTTATATGCACACCAGAGCATGGATGGTAAGTCTACGGTATTTTTATTAATTTTAAAAAATTCATTTGTTTCCTTTTTTAGGAATTCCAAAGTATGTTCCTTCTTGAATAAAATCGAGTCTAGTTTCCATTTTTTTTTTATTTTTACTTATCTTTTCTTCTTTTAAATTAATACATACCATTGAGTGATCTGACCATGTAGCGGTAGTTATTTCTATATCCTTAATCTGTCTTATTGTATATATATATCTGTTAAAAAACAGTCTAATCTTGAGTAAGTATTAAAACGATTTGAAAAAAAAGTATAGTCCCTCTCGTATGGATGTAATAATCTCCATGCATCGAGGAGATCATCGTTAGAGGTTATTTTTTCAAAATCTTTTGAGGTCTTTTTAATCTGATTTTCAGAATTTTTTTTTATTGTTCCTATTCTATCTTTTACCGGATCAAACACCATATTAAAATCACCTCCAATTATTATTTGTCCCTTTCTAATTTTTTTTATTTCTTTCAGTATCTTTTTGAAATATCTGGTTTGTTTTACATTTGGGAGATATATATTGGCTATTGTCATATTTACTCGATTTATTGAACCGCACCATATTATATATCTTCCTAAGGGATCAATAATTTTAGCTTCCTCAAGGACTTCTATATTATGACTAAAAAGAATTGATACCCCTCTAGATCTTTTATTATATGTTGAATCTATTTTAATGTTATAGTTTTTATTATTTACATATCTTAGGGTGTCTTTACCCCAATTTGTCTCGTGTAATAGAAGAATATCTGCTTTATTTTTTATATAGTTATTATAAGCTATTTTCCTTTTTGATGGTGAATTTAGTCCATTGACATTATGAGTTATTATTTTCACCATTTTTTTTACAATTAATGCTTTTACCTTTATCTTTTGTATTTTTTGTGGTCTCTTTTTAATATATCTAGTTCTGTCTCGTCTCTTACCATTAATTGTACCTGTATAATCTGTATCCCTGGGAAATTCATTCATTCGTACTATCTTACATACCTTGGGCAAATTTTCCTTAGAGCTTGAACTAAGTCCAAGTTTACTTATTTTCATATTTTTGCCCTCCTTATCTAACTTATTTATACTGGGGGTAGTTTCATTTATACTAAGTATTAATAATTCCTTCTATATCCTCAGAATGTATATTATTAATCTTTCTACGACCCCTTATATATCACTCTTGAATCTATCTAATCTTGAAAGATTTTTTACTCCACTATATTATTACAGTGCTTCAAATACTTTTTTTTAAATTTCTATACCTCTATAAAGTGCATAAATAAGGTGCTTATATTTCTCCACCGTAATATAGGTTTTTTACTCCTTAGCATAATTCTTTAAAGTGCTTCATATTCTATTATTTAACTTCTAAATTTCTATAAAGTGCATACAAATAAAGTGCTCAACATTCACCACCATAGTATTGGTAATCTCTTAGAGGATGTTTGTGTCCTTTCTCCTATAAACCACTACTGCTTATCTTAATTATGTATATAAACCAACCCCAAAAGGGGAATAACTTAGAAAAAGATCAGTAAAAAATGCATCCGTATATAGTCCACTTTTCTTCTAGGATCTTTTCCTCTCTTCCTTAGCCTCTATTGTTTCACAACCCATTCCGGGTTCTTGAAGTTTAATTCGGGGTAAATTTTAGGAAGAGTTGAGAGGTCCACCTCTATATTCCATTTTTGTAATAGCAAAAGTCCTACTTTGACAGAGTCTATTTTGTTCCAAGTATTATCTTTCATTATATATAGTCCTGTGGGATATTTTCATCTGTATTTAAAATCTGCTTTCCTTAAACTTTGTGTTATTGCCATATATTCTCTTCTTTTATTCAGAGTATATTTAGACAGATCCGGAAATATTTTGATTTTATCGTATGGGACATCCATTGGTCTTTTTATGGAATTGGCGTTGATTATTGTGTCTCTATAGTAAAGGGATTGAAGATTGACTATAACATCCCTAGGTATATTTTTGTCTAAACCTCTTGGGAGGGGAATCCTGTGGTTATTTTCAATTTTCGTATCTTCTTTAGAAGTTTGGGGTGATAAGTTATTAAATAAGTCTTTAAGATATCCTGGTAGATCTTTTTCCAGTATATTTTCATTTATTCCCCTTATTCTTATATTTTTTTTTCCTTGATCTATCTTCCATAAGATTTATCTTCATATTTAATTCTTCAATTTTAATTTCCAAATTGTTTGTATATTTCAGCAATGCATTATTATCCATGATTAGTTTATCCCATTTATTTTCCAATTCATTTCTTCTTTTACTTATTTCTTTTACTGAATTTGTATTTTCTAACATCTGTTTTGTTAATTCCATCGTAATCTTTTCTTGGAAATCATGTAGAAGGTCTATCAGTTTTAAATATGTTAATGGTTCCTCTTGTGGTTTTTCAGTATTATCAAGGGGAGAATGTACTATTTTCTTCGGAGAGGAAATTACAGATTGTTCCAAAAAAGATGAGTCTGATTGTGTTGTTTCTAGTGTACTAATTTTTTGTTTTGGCGAAAATAATTGATTTGTTTCTGTGGCCCCTGTTTTCTTCTCCTTACTTTTTATTTTTATAGCGTTTGGGGGTTTCATATTTGCCATTTTATTATTATTGGGAGGTAGTCCTGTGGGATCTTGATTTTAGTCTTCACCACTTAGCTTTCTTGTACAGTCCTTTTGTTTTTACTTCTTATATACTTTGAATTGGTTGAATAACCTTTTTGTAATGTCATTAAAGGGTACTTTCTATATCTTCGCGCCCTTAGCCTCTTGCCTCTTTTCATAAAGCTTATTATATATATATATATATTTTTTTTTTTTCCTTCCTTAACCCTTTCTCCTCAACTCCCCCTGCCTCAACATATTTCCTTTATCGTTTTCTTTACTATACCCCAATACAGCTCTCTAGCGAGTTCTAGCAGGTACCTTTAATATTCCTGGGGCGTAGTATGCCTTTTACCAATGTTCACATTTATTTTTCGGACTTTTAAATAGTTCGTTTGTTCATTAGTCCAAACTTAGAACCCGTGATTTTTTCGCGGGGGAACTCTCACCTTCGCGCGCTTTTGCGCGTATTCTCGCGAGATCGTCACAGGGACTGTCTCCGTCCTCCGACTTTTACCAAACTCTGCGAAATACACTCTTTTGGCTTTTTATCAGCCCTTTTATCCCTGCTAGTAGCTAGTAGCCTTGAGGATTTGTTTTTTTACTTTTTTTTTTTCCTTATGGCATAATGGGAGGCGGGAGAGGGGAGATGTAAAGGGTAAACTCACAAACGGAATACAATTACTT
>CM050168.1:160500546-160510546 GCA_027410445.1 Discoglossus pictus
GAAGAAGTAGAATGGAAAAATGACCTTTTAACTTGGCGGAGAGCAAGTCATTAGTGACTTTACTTAGAGCTGCCTCAGTGGAATGTTGGGGCCGTAATCTGGACTGGAAGGTGTCAAGAAGGGAGTTAGAGGAAATAAAGCTGGTAAGGCGGTTATAGAAGAGCCGCTCCAGCAGTTTGGAAGCATGGGGAAGTTGAGAGATAGGGCAGTAGTTAGATGAGACGTCTGTCATGAATCAGCCAGGGGCCATCTTGGATTTGGAACTGTTATATGCCACATGTTATTGAAGAGAAGGTTTTGGGCTCCCAGAGCCACTGTTATAATGTAATATATTCAGGGCAGAGTCCCACTGTTATTGTTATGCATTCAGAGAAGAGGCAGTTTACCACGTCACCACTAATAAAGTCGTCATAACGCATTAAGTGGACTGACGTGGGAAGTACTGCCTCAACTCATAACATGTGGGTTATAAAATGTTGTAGTGGTAATATCTGTAAATATATTGTATTGTAATGTGGGAGCCATGTTGGGTGCAGTCATCCATATTGACTGCATATGTAACCTGAGTAGATCACCCATCTGCCTTCCAGCTATCACCTGAAGTAAACACTTGAAGTGATAGCAAGGCCAGAACAAATGGGGTCTGTACAGACATTGAGGCACCTTAACCCCATGGGGTCTTCAGCCCAATATCAGGGTCATAGTACAGGAGCACATATATGTTTCTCCCTTGAGAGCCAGAGACCAACTAAATTAGGTAGCCACACCTAGTGGGCGGACCTGGGAGGAGTCTCACGTTTCCCACGGTGTAAAGCTACGGGATTGGCCAGAGGCCATTAGGGGCTGACCTCAGGTAGCC
Organism: Discoglossus pictus; assembly: GCA_027410445.1. NCBI lineage: Eukaryota > Metazoa > Chordata > Amphibia > Anura > Alytidae > Discoglossus > Discoglossus pictus. The sequence continues at coordinate 160,501,406 of CM050168.1, forward strand.
CCTCCCTCTACTATGTTGTAAAGAGTTTATATACGTGTGTTTTCCAAATAAAGGTTGTTGAGAGATAGTTTTCACAAAAACAAGGTGTGAGACTATTTCTGTGTGTTGTATCCTGACTTGGGGAGTGGTCTTGCTATGGGCCACTAAGTAACCTGGATCCAGTATTCTCTGCCTGTAGCTTTTGGGCCTTGCCCTCTTCAGAGGCCATCTTTTGTGCCACAGAGAACAGGAACTACATGATTCTGCTGTGGTAGGTTTGAACAAGGTTCATATCAAGCCCCCAAGAAGAAGCAGATCGTGACAACGTCAGAGTCAGATGAGGTGAAAACCACCATGAGAGAGTGCTGCAGGGGAGACTGACTGTCTGAGGAAGAGAGCCAGGTTTCAGTGAGAGACAGTAGTAGTCATGAGTGAGGGGCCTGGGTTAGGGGTTATATCTCCTGCAGCCAGGAGAAGGAGGAGTGAAAGGGAGAGAAGATGGGACTGGGACTTACAGTGCTGTTTCTGCTTTTGAGTGTTAGGAAGGGGATAAGATTGTGACTGGAGGAGGGAGAAGAGCTCATTGGAGCAAAGGAGAGAAGAGCAAGGAAGGTGACATGGTAATATTGTTGGGGACGTGACATGGAGAGGTTGCAAAGGAAAGTCTGCGAGAGAGGCATTAGGTTATAAGAGGAAAGAGTGAGAAAGCATGGTGACAGTGTGTAAGCTCAGGAAAAAGGTTAGATGATTGTGTGGGGAAGAATTATTATCCTAAGATAATCCATTGGTGAGTTGCTTTCGATATTTGTTTGGTAACCGGTTATTACACATTTCTCGATACAGGATTGTGTTACAGCTTTACAACTGGAATGGACAGCGAGAGCATGATTCTGTTCAAGTCTCTACAAACTCTACACACATCCAACTTATTCAATAATTTTGACCTCTATTTATGGACTTTTGTACACTGAAGGTGTTAAGTTCAATGATTTTTCAAGTAGTGATTATAGTGAGGGAATCACTTAAAGAACACCTTTTTGTGGATATAATACATTAGCCACAAACTAAACTGTAAAATCGTTCGCTTAAAAAAATAAGTAAAATTATACTTTGTTATTGGCGTCACTTCCTGGATTTTCTTATTATTTAAACCTTTTATTTTACTTATGCTGTGCTACGTTTAATAAATTTCACTTTTACTTACTGCTTGTCTTTGATATCTCTTATGGGATTTTATTAAATAAATTGGTTGTGATTCTTTATTGTGTAGAACCAATTAAGTGTATTTGATTATTTGTGCATTATTTTGCAATGCATTTCCTGCCTGACCCCAGATACTGGCGTCCGGATCCCTCCCTGGATCAATACTCCCTCTCTAATGCCCTTTTTATTTTAAAATATATCCAATTCCTTTTTTAAAGTTATCTATTGAATCCGCTGTCACCACCTCCTTTGGTAGAGAATTCTACAGATTAACCACCCTTACTGTGAAGAACCCTTTTCTTTCTTTAAGGTGAAATCTTTTTACTTCTAATCTCAAAGGATGTCCCCTTAACAGTTGAAAACCTTTTGGCACAAAAAGCTCACTTGACAAAGCCTTGTATAGACTCTGCATATATTTATGTAAGGTAATCATATCTCCTATTAGACACCTTTTTTCTAGAGAAAATAAGTGTCATTTGGTTAGTCTTTCTTCATAACTTAGCCCCTCCATTACCCTTATTAGTTTTATTGCCCTTCTCTGTACTTTCCAGCTCTAAAATGTCCTTTTTATGAAGTGGTGCCCAAAAGTGTACACCATATTCCAAATGAGGGTGTATTAGGGATTTGTATAGTGGCAGACTTATATTTTCTTCCCTGGCATCTATACCCTTCTTAATACATGCTAATATTTTACTTGCCTTTGCAGCTGCTGCTTGGCATTGAGCACTGTTACCTAGGTGGTGGTGGTCCACAAGGACTCCCAAATCACTTTCAATATCGGATACCCCTAGATTTGCTCCATGAAGATTATAAATTGCATGCCAATTTTTACTTTCCAGATGCATAACTTTACATTTATTCGTATTGTACCTCATCTATTATTTAGTAGCTCATTTCTCAAATTTATGCAAATCCCTTTTGAGAGAAATACATCATTATCTGATTCAATTACCTTGCACAACCTAGCGTCATCAGCAAAAATGGAGACAATACTTTCCAATCCTACATTTTCCAAAACTGCATTAGATTTTACAGAATGTGTTAATTATTCAGAATTGTAATAATTACTTTTTTCACTTAAATAAAGTGATTCGAGTTTAGGAAAAATTGTAGTAATCTTGTTTAACCAAGGGATGAAAGTTTTTATCAGATTGGCACCTAGGGATTATATGTCTGACCTACTACTGCTGCACCTTATATTTCGGTCATCATTTCTAAATACTGCCCAATACGACGTATGTACTCACTCCTCTGGAGAAATACATTTTTCTTCACTTTAATATACTCCTAACACACAAATATAAGATTTTTCTCACTACTTAATTTCATGTTTTGCCATTGTGAAGATCCAGGGGTAGGGGCTATTACTGCCCAGGGCCACCTGCGATAAACTACAGGTTAGCTACCCACAAGGGAAATCTCTGCACCAGCACCCTGATATCTGGCTTCTGTATCAGTCAGGGTCTCTCCATCAGGAGTCTCCATGAGTTTTAGTAACCTTCCTGTGTTAGTGACCTGGACAAGTTACTTGCTGGGTTGCAAAAGGATCAGTATCGCAGCCAGCAAATAAGAGAACATACCATTTCTATATGTCTCAACAGTGAACAGATATATTTTTGGAAAGTCAACAATATTTATAGGGGTTAGATAGAGAGGGGATGTATACAACACAACAATGCCAGGGAGTGGCAGACAAACACAGGAGATTGACTCCACATGGGGTCTAATAGTCTGGCAACCTGTCTAGCACCTATGAACAATAGGCCAAACTCCAAATACACATACTGCTGTCTCCACGTCTAGTGATACAGACCTCAAATAGAGTACACTAAGTTTATCTGACAAACAATGGGACAAACAAAATTACAATACAATGGATGTGTCCATGCACATAGTCCAGTGGCTGGAGCCAAGCAGTATGTCCTTTATTGTGGATGAATGGGCTAAGATCCAGGAAATGGAAAAGGGGTCTGTGACAGTCATACTTTCTGAACCTCAAAATATTTAAAATCTGATTAATTTATTCAACTCATTTGTTGAATCCCTCTAACCTAATGCCTGTCTCCAGGATCTAACAGCGACTAACAGGATCTTACAATTTACCTCCGTAAACAAAAAGCTCTGTTCCAGGCGCCAACAACCCCAGCTCCTGCAACTTAAAGCTTAGCTTTGTGTCCTGCACAGATAAGGGGAAGACACTCTTAGCAGAATACTTTCACTGAATTTCTAAACACATTGCATGGAAAACCAGGACTGCAAAGAACCCCACCCCACCACACACCTTTTAAGTAACAAGGCATACTCCATTTGCCAGTTTAAATATTTTTTTTAGATAGTTATAGTCTTGGAGGTTTATATACAAACTAGCGACTTGCCAGTCATAAATGACGGCAATAAAATTGTAAGCCAGGCAATGCCGTTTGCCACACTATGTGAGGGTTTTGCTTCTCTGAGCACCTTCGGCACTCCTAGCGAACCTTTCCTCCCGCCTACTTTATGGGCCGCTCATTGCAGGGTTCGTTTTGTGCTTGGGAATGCTGTGTGTCTCTTTCCACCCTGTCCCTTCCCTGTGTCTTTATCCTCTGTGTCTCTGCTGAATGTTTGCGTGGCGCGCGCTGACTGACGTTTTTTTTATTTTCTAAGTCCCACGTGCCTGGCTTTGCTCAGCCTCGTTTTCATCCAGTTTCAGAATTGTTTTGTTTTTCATCTGCCATTTTTTTTTTCCCTCGCTTAGCCGATTTTCGAGACAAAATAATGCTCAAAATCAATTGCAACCTCACTCCCAGGCTTCCTGGCTCTCCCCCTGTGCTGTTTTTTTATTATAATTTTTTTTTTTTTTTTTTTGCGAGTAGGCCGTTAAATTTGTATTTTCCGAGGTAGTATTTTTCCCCCCGAGCTCGCATGTGTGACGGCGCCGCTGGTTGCAATGAGCATCTTTGGCGCTCATGTCAGCCTAAGTCCCACGTGCTTCAATGCCTCAACTGCTCACCTCGTTTTGTGAGGCTCGCAGGGCAATAAGGTCCTTCGGCGCTCATTGCCCAAGTCCTGCGAGCTCTGAAGGCTTCAATGGCTCACAAACGTGACGACAAATCACAGTTTGACAATTAGAATATGTGATATACATATATACAAGACTATACAACGTCCTGTAAATTCCTTATTCCAACCCCTGCAAATAAAATACAATCTAAAATCCCTTTATAATCTATATCCTAGTTCATTTATTTTCCACTCTTCCCTTTTCTTAAACAAAGCCACTCTCAATCTTTATTTATTTTGTATCTTTCATATGATCCCCATTTATTCAACTAGTTATTTGTCCCATTAGTCATCACATCCCCAGTCATACCTATTAACAAGAGAGCAGCACCGTGTGATATCCTTCATAATGGTGGATCTGATGGAAGGCTTTTATGTATGTGCATGATAACAGTTCTCGGATCAAACCAGTATTTGGACAAACGCTAAAATAATTTAATTAAGCCAGGTGAGATCTTGGTATATCCATGGTTTCCAACCCTCTCCTTGGGTATCCCCAGATGGGCCAGGATTTATGGGTAGCACATGTGAATAAAGGTAAGATAATTAGAGCCTCCACAACATGATGAATATTAATTAACATGTATTTTCAGTGTTCTACCTATAAAATCGTTCAATGAGAGGTCCAGAAACCACTGCTTTATATGCACGCCATTTCCTGTTCGTATATGTGGTTGTCCATTTCAATCTATTTTTCATGTGTGATTAGGGAAGTTAAGTCTAAAATTAAACATCATTTGACATAGGTTTTGACAAGGAAATCATAATCAATTAGGGTTTAGCTATAATTCCAATCAAAGTGAGTTCAGTTTGTAGAGCTATATGGTGAAAGTAGAAGTTTTGGGATGGAAGGGATGGACGGAATGTGCAGAGTTCTACTGGACCCTGCCCTGTCTTTCATCCCTCACGTACAGTCTCTAACTAAATCTTGCCTTCTCCATCTAAAAAACATATCCAAAATACGCCATTACCTCACACAAGACACTACTAAGAATCTAATACACTCTCTCATCATTTCTCGCCTCGACTATTGCAACTCACTCCTTGTTGGCCTGCCCACCATTCGCCACCCCCCACTTCAATCCATAATGAATGCCTCTGCCAGACTCATCTTCCGTACACATCGTTCAGTGTCGGCAGCTCCTCTTTGTCAATCACTTCACTGGCTTCCCGTAGCCTCCAGAATAAAGTTTAAAATCTTGACCCTAACTTATAAAGCCCTCAACAACAGCGCACCCCCATACATCTCTGCTCTCATCTCCAAATACTCCCCCACGCCCTCTTCGTTCTGCTAACGACCTTCTTCTTTCTACCACTCGTCACCTTCTGTCACTCCCGCCTCCAGGACTTTTCTTGCGCTGCCCCTATTCTCTGGAAGTACTTGCCTCGCTTCACCAGACTCCTGCCTCAAATCATTCAAAACTTCAATAATAACACACCTCTTTAAAGAAGCCTCTAACCTTCAACCCTAACACGCTCAGCACTACTCTCTCCCTACTGTACCACATAAAAACTTCAACCTTTAGATTGCAAGTCTGCAAGTTTTCAATCCTGCAAGGTGCTTTAGAGAAATCGCTATGGACACCGGATTCCAAGCTCAAAGAAAGGGCCCTCCATTCTTTTCAATGTGTTAATCTTGAACTTGTCATTGCCTGTAATTTAACTTATGTATATCCCTACGGAATATGTTGGCGGGTTACAAATAAACGATAATAATATTAATTATTATTAGACATAAGGCATACTCAATGTATGCTGCGCCCCAAGCTTTAAAAATTTTCTTCCTCATCAAATCACATGCATCAGAGACTAATGTTCTCTGATTCGGGATGGTCTTTATTTTAGACTAGCGACTTGCCCATCAAAAATTACGGGGCAATAAAACTGTAAGGCAGGTAATGCTGTTTGCCACAGACATACATTTTTTTGGAGGTCCAAGATCCTTCTGTGCTCATTGCTAGCCTTGTGCTGAGCGCCTTCGGTGCTGATTGCAAGGCTGTTGGGTGTCGTGTTTTTTTTTATGATAGGCGCTTTTGCTGTTATTGTTTGGTCGTCGCTGATCTGCTTTTTGCGCTTATTGCAAAACTTTGTGTGCTATGAGCAGCGTTGGCGCTCGTTGTGAGGTGCGCAGTGAATGGCTTTTGTGTTTATTGCGAGTGTTTTTTTTGTGTAGATGTATTTTTGTATGCTAATTAAATAATTAATAAATTAATAAATGAATATACTTTACCTATTTGGAAATAATATATGCAGGAAGAATGGTGCTTTAGAGCTGACAATCTGTTTTGATGTTCCTGCAGCATACAATGTCGGTTTGCACTGTTGTGGAGCTGAGGTGTGTCAGCAATGTGTGCAGTGTGTAGTGTAAATTGGCTGCGTGAGAGAGGGGAAGCCGTTAGTGTAGCTGGGTACTTCCGCACTGTGTAAGTTAGTGTTGTAAAATGGCGGCGAATGTGTATGTGGTACTCGGGTGTGGATGATTTAGCGTCCTCGTACGGCTTTTTTGAAAAGCTGTGTGTGCTTGGTGTTTTGCGTCTTTAGGGTCCTGTAGCCTTGTTTTCTTTTTTTCGGCAGCCATTTTTTCTCTCGCTTAGGGGATTTTCGTGTGTAAACTCTGGGCCCTGGGCCCTGCGCCCCCCCCCCCCCCGCCCCCTTGCTGTGGGTAAGCTTTTTATGTCTTTTTGGGTGTGTTTATTGTGTTTTTAATGTTTTTCGGTGTGCTCGGTTTGGCCATTAAGGTCAGATTTTTGCAAGGTTGCAATGTTTTGTTTTTTTTGTAAGTCCCTCGGATCATATTTGTTCAGGTTAAGTGCGTAACTTTTGCGTTCTAAGTCCCGAGGTTCTTAGTTTTTGTGTAAGTCCGTATTTAGTGATTGCGTGTTAGATCTATTTTGATAAAGTGCCGCATGTGTGGGTGTTTGTAACTGCATGTGAGGCACCATAGAGCCTCCACCTCCGCAAACGCGGACCCTCGCGAACGTCACTCGTTTTACGAGCTTGCAAAGCGTGTCGACGATTCGTAGTTTGACAACTATCATATGGGATATGCTTGGGGGGGGGGGGGGGCTTCATGGTATTAAATGTGTAATTTCAACTATTTGGGGAGGTACAGAGTAAACTTAGAATTAAAAAAAAAAAAAAATAACTGTCCAGTGTTTTATACCCCTGCTCTGCATAGCTAAAGAAATAATAATTTTAATTCATATTGAAAAGTATCACACTAAACTGAATATTTCCAATTTAGATCAGATAATACATGATGTATCAATATTCTTCTTTGTCAATTACCAACAAAATTGACAATTAAGAAAATATTTGTTTAAATTAACTAGATTTCCAATAAATTGTAAATAAAAAATGTAAGTATGTTTGGAAATGCATCCATATAGTCAAAGTGTGTCCTATGACTTCAACCATCTGCTAGGTATTTTTTTTATAGAACATGAAGATATATAAAAAGTTTCATACTTCGATGATAAGACTGCTGTCTATAGTCTGTACAAAATTAATATTTGTAGTTAACCAAACCTCAGGGTATCCCGGTATCCAACTGACCCAAGGGAAATTCACACAGACAAAAAAAATACTTTTCCACACATTATTGAGCCACAATACACTAAATGTTAGATATCAAATCATTCTGTAGTTCACAATTTTGGAATTCAAAGACAATATGTAAGAAGCCATGGTTACAGTTTGTGGTAAAATTTGTGAAGACAGCTCTGTCCTTATGTGCTCAGAGCCTTCCGATTTTCATAGTACCATATACAATCCAATGTGAAAACCTTCCAGCCGAGGATTATTAATCCTGACATCTGATTCTTTCCAGTGGATAATATCTGTTTTAATAACTGCCACGCACGTCATTTGTTATGTTGTATGGCATGCAGGGCACATTAACACAACCTCTGTTAGCCAACAATTCAACATCTCCGAAATGCAAAACAAGAAACAATGCTGAGAAAATTCCTAGCTCTAAAACCAGTAATCTCAGTACAAAATAAAGAAGAGAGATGTCTCCTCCTGCCTGGGGTTCAGCCTAATAAAAAGAGACTAGATAACTGAGACGGAATGGAAAAAAAAAACTGCTTTGTCGACCTCTAATACAGACAATACTATGAGTGTACATGAATATAACAGTGGTTCGTTCTGCATATAATCCTAAATGAGAAGAAATCATCATTAAATAATCTTCCAGGTCAGTAGATACAAATGAACTGTAAGTATTATTCTATAGTTTACATTTTTTTGTATTTTTTTATTCTATGCACTCAAGACATTTGTCTCCATACAGTATTATAGTATAAAATGTTGCAAAGGAGTAGGCATTATAAATATTATAAAGTTATCAATCTAAACAAAATGATGACAAATCCTTTAGAACATGTATAAACATGGTTTATAGGAAACAGCTTAAAAACATCATGGGATATTTTGCTGAAAAATCCACCTACAAATCAATGTGATGCTGCAAATTGTGACCCACAAATATGCAAATCAAAGCAATGTGTCACGTGACACTCAACTTTGAATGTAAGCACGTCAGCAGCTTGCTTTATTCACTGGGCTACCAACTATATTAGCAGATGCAGTCTAGTATACTAGTGTGATACCTTTTTATTTCTTCCAACAAGATATTAAAAAGGAGAGTGACCTTTTAAACTGTGAAAATATTCAATGTGCTTTATTTAAAAACAGGTGAATTACATAAAACAAGTGGAACTGGCACCTCAAGACGTCATTAAGAGTACAATTCTTGGACGAACCATATAACATTCAAACCAAGAACAGGAGGAGAAAAAGGTAAATTATAGTATTTGTCAGTTGGCTAAAAATGTGTTAATATTCGACTATGCGTACAACCAAGCAGATAGCATAACTACTTTACTAAACTGTTTACACAACATTTTTAATCCAAAT
>CM050168.1:160520546-160618046 GCA_027410445.1 Discoglossus pictus
TGTATTTTGTTTCTTTAGTTTAATATATTTCATACATATATATATATACACACATATATATATATATACATATATATATATATATATATATATATATATATATATATATATATATATATATATATATATATATATATATATATATATATACACACATATACACATATACACATATACACAGCAATTGTTTCACATATGGTGGGCTAAGAGTGATAGAAGCCCTCCACCGTAAAAAGAACAGTAGTACAAATAAGGAATAGTACATTAGTGATTCCACTTGAATGTTTAAAAATAAAGTTGATGAAAACTTATTTCCTGCTCAAATTTCTCAGAAATACAGTGTATGCACTGCAGTCTGGGAAAACTGGGTGGGGCATGCAAATGAGGCCACATAATGCACCATCACTCTGTCAATCAAAACGATTTTAAAGATGGCTCCTTTTACGCATATGCTTACTGTATTTCACAGTTTTAGACATAGCAACGGATGGATTTTTCGCAAACCAGGTCACTTAACCACATACAGTACTGTTTCACGGTTACTGCCGATCCTCAGTATGGTGTGAGTGCCTGGTTTGTGTGGTAATCGTTGTAGAGAGTAGTTCTATACAGCAATTGTTTCACATATGGTGGGCTAAGAGTGATAGAAGCCCTCCACTGTAAAAAGTACAGTAGTACAAATAAGGAATAGTACATTAGTGATTCCACTTGAATGTTTAAATTATATATATATATATATATATATATATATATATACATACATATATACACACACACACATATACACACACATATACACACACACACACAAAGAGAAGGATAAAACATTTTTCTATCATTTTTCAGGTTTCGTGAAGTTCTTGCAGAAAATGATGTGCTACCTTGGGAAATTGTCTACATATTCAAACAAGTTGTAAAGGATTTTTTAAGTTCAATTGAGAAAGAAAATCAGCAAGTAAAACTCATGGATATGTGGAATTCAAATTGTTCTGTCAATTTTACACTGTCTGGTGAATCAAGCTCACACAAAGATGAAATACCGACCGTTTCTAGTTATGTTGATAAAAATACTCAAAGTTTGTTCCCAACTTTCACCCACCGAATTTGGAATCTGCCATATTATTATCCACCAAATTAAAGATTCTATTCTACTTTGTAGTGACAAATGCTCTAAAACTTCTGTAAATGACTATAAGCAATTGACAACAGCAGAACAAATATTAAAATACACAAAGCCATAAACATAAAGATTTTAAGTACGTTTCATAATATGACATGCCATAACTGCTTCCTGAAGGATTTTTAAGATAAATCAATGGATTTCATGTATGAGTTTTCAGACAATATAATAATGTGGGCTACATTTGTATATGTACATAAACATAAAAACGTATATTGACCAAATTCTAGATAAATACTGCAACTATTTTTACATAAATCTTCATAATATGTGTAGCATACATTTAATGGGCAGAAGTAATATATTTTGGTACATACAGGTCAAACATATCTGAACGATTTGAATTTAAAATGTTACTATTATGCAAGTTGTTAATGTAAGGATAGAGGAATTCATGCTCATAATCGACAAGAGTAACTGGATAATTCTAACATTCGCAGAAGAATATTATGCAATATAAATATATTTCCCATCTTTATAAACCAAGCACAGTTTTTAACAACATCACACACTGTCTACAGAAATATACCACTTGTTAACTATATATTTTTACTGAGAATTGTGTTTTTGAGGTAGATTACTATTTTTCTTACAACATAGGCTATTTAAGTGTATATTTTTCTTTCCTATACATACAGGAGTGGTCAAGTTATATAATATTTAGAATCCATGTAGACTTTCTAGGAATACAGGATATTGCTATTAGCAGGGGGTGGGGGGGGTTATTTAGGGAGATGGAAACATTTTCTGAGGTAGAATACAAATTCTTAAGCCTGTGCTCCCAGGATTTTTCTACCCCATTTAATATGCATGTCTTACTCCATCCTTTATAAATATATGGAGACTTTAATATATGATGTATTCAGTATTTGATTACTTGACGTTATTAAATGGTTTGTCTTCAGTTTTGTGCGATAAAAGTTAAATACATTATGAGCAAAGAAATACAGCATTGCTTTGTTTTTTATGTTGAATTACAGAAGAACTAATAGGGATTTAGTGAAAATATCATTTTACACACTGACATATATACTATAAACTACTGGACCAACTAGTACAAATACATGCACAGTTTTTCTTTATATTAAAAAGTCACTATTTACTTTAGGTTGAGCCAATAACACATTCTTACATTCACCTAGTTATGAGGCCTTTTCACAAACATTTATATGCAACTGTACAAAACTCAAGGACCTCCAATGACAGAACACAGATGTTGCTTCTGCTTCTGGTTGATTCATTAACAATCATCATTTTTAAATCCTCAATTGGGCAGAGAAGATACTGAATAACTGCAGTCGCAGCTTATATATTTGTCTAGCATACATTTAAAGGATTTTTTTGCATGGCAAAAAAAAGACCTTCAAAATTGTTTTGACTTGTTTACTTATTCTTAAAGAGCATTATGGATATTCTATAGGCTGTACTAGACATTTTCTCTGCAGTAAAACATCCCTAAAATACTCCAGATTGTTTGTATGGTTCATATTTCTGTTCACAAGATGTGTTCTTAACTTTCTGATTAGGGTTTGTAAGAGCAAAACAGATACTATGGGGGCTGAACAGTTGCATTTCTGCAGTAATACTTACAGGTTTAAACATTTACATCATTCAAAAAAAGCTTTGTATTGTTAAAGCACACATTTAAACATTAACTTGTCAAATATGTTTTACATGTCCCTTTAAGTATTAAAAGGTCTATACAAGTGACCTGGATTATAAATGCACCAGATAGAGGAGAACATGTGTATTCTGCAATGTTCTGTTGGGAAAAAAAAAAAAGCTGCGGATAAGACAGAGAATAAAACATATAGTAGATTTAAAAACTTTTTTTTTTTCCTTTGGATGAAAATGAGTAAAGACATTGAAACATTTGTCTTTGTTGCATCCTAAAGAGGGTATACGTCATACCACTCTTTTTTTCAAAACAAACTGATTCAAATGTTAAACTGATATGGGGACTAGCCCCTGTCAACCAGTGAACAGTAATTTAGCTGTATGACTCATGCTGGTCTGCTAACTAACAGCCTTATTAAATTGCGATTTGGCCAATTGAAAAGGGCTCTATATAAGCACATGGCATATCTTTTTACAGAAGTTTTTAGTTGGTGAACTGCTCTGTGCTTATATAAAGCCCTATTCAATTGGCTGAATCACAATTTGATAAGGCTGTAAATCTTTAGATATACATATGCTCTGGGCTTATCCTGTTAGTTTCAATAAATTTCGCTTAATATATTCCTATGCAAAACATATTGTTTAAATCAAGTTTTTTTTAATGCATGAAGAAAATTGTTTCATTAACTTTTAATGTAGATTACTTTTTAAGTAAACAATATACATTTGGCACTTCATTGTCACATTTAAAAGAATTGCACAGTAAAGGAAATGAAATTCCCAAATGCGTTTCCATTCATAAAAAAAAAAAAAATATATATATATATATATATATATATAAAACACGTTTGATGATGGAGATTATTGAACGTTTGTATTAAACTTTCACTGTGGATTCCAAAAAGGCTTAAAGTATATTTTTACAAGGAAAAAGGTAATGCAAGATTGTGGACTTCTAAACAGCAGCATTGCAAGGTGGCCACGCAAACCAAACTTCCTCAAATCCCTAATCATCTGTCACTCAAAATGCACCATATACAACAACTACAGCTCCTGATGTCCACATTTTCTAAGGTCTCTTGAATTTCAAATAAAACTATATCAAAAGGCCTACATAGGTCTTCCATATGTCTTCATTTCCTCACATTAGATCTATAGCAATAACCTTAATAATAGGATTTTAAGATATAATCCACTATCTGAAAGTTTTAAAAACTACTTTTTTGGAAATGTATCTAATTACAACACACTCTGGAGCATCTTCAAGCAACTGCACTAAAAGTAACACTATGGTTACGGAATATCACTGGCTATTAAACTCCTAGTTTCCCACACTTATCAAGGGGGAAAAAAAAGGATCAATTACTCCAGCACCTGGAATGTCATGGGGTGCCAAGTCAACAATGCTAATATGAAGTGGTATACCTTGCTGCGTACTGCCAATTTGTGAAGGGAATCTTCACTCAGTTAAAGCCACCAATAGAGAGATGGCCCAACAATCACATATTATAATTGTTGAACTACAAGACGTCGTCACGCTTTGTGTTGTGGGTATGACTTAGGTGATGAGCGCCGAAAGGCGCTCATCGCTTGCGAGCCTCACAAAGCGAGGCAAGCCGTTAACTCTGAGCACTTAGGTGATGAGCCTCGCTTAGCACGCCATTAAGGCACTAAAACTCGCAGCACTTGGGCAATGAGCACCAAAGGCAGTGGAGGCAATGAAACACGTGGGACTTCGCCTCCAAACACTTTGGAAACGCGGGATAGACTTAGGCTGCAAGCACTTGACGCACGCAGGACTTAAAAAAAAAAAAAACATTACGAGACATGGGACTTAGAAAAAAAATTCCGAGCCAGTAAAAATACGAAGTTAACGGACGAACCGCGCAAAGCACAAAACTCCAAACCCACAAAAAATACAAAAAATAATACAACAAAAAAAGTCACATCTGGAAGTGAGGTGGAACGCGAATATAAGTCAATTTCGGCAAGTTTCAACAATCGAAAATCGGCTAAGCGAGAAAAAAAATGGTGAACAAAAATGAAAAAGAGGCTACACGACCCTGCACCGCGCAGCATACCGCTTTTACACAGGAACCTACGAGGTACAAAATACACTATTACAAGGGACAGCAAATGCTTGCGAACCGCGTAGCACATAGACAAACAAAGCTATTTTACAATCCTAACTTGCCACTAGCAACATTACTCATCTACAGTAGCGCTTTACACAAATAAACCAACGGTTTGCCCTCGCGAACGCAGCCTATTTCTGTACGGTTACAACATTCATAACACAATCTCCTCAGGTCAGTAACAGTCCCACCGGACATTATATGCTGCAGGACAATAAAAAGAGATTGTTACCGCTTCAGGCTATTAATTGTTACATATATTAAATAAAAAAAGGTAAATTATAGTCAATGAATTCATTCATTAAAATTGAAAAAAATATAGAGACGAGCCAAAGGACATACGAGCAGAGGCTCGCAACGAGTACCAAAGGTGTTCATTGCAAGCCATGCCATGAGCGCCAAAGGCGCTCAGTGCAAGGCTCTCAATGAGTGCCGAAGGTCCTTAGAGTATAAAAAGCTTAACATTGAAGCCATGGCAATGCTGTTTGGCACACAAATTTTATTGACCGTCATTTTTTGACAAGTCGCTGGTCACATATATAGTTATCAGTGTCTGGAACGCTTACAATGTTAATCATGCTTGCTGTCCTCGCACAGCAAGGGCCGCAGCTGCAAGGCGAGCAGTCAACTGCGAGGTGAGACGTTGACGCGGGACAGACTGCAATGACCGCCAAAGGCTCACATCGCGAGGCCCATTGGACTTAGCCGCAACTGCTCGCCTCGTTAAGCGAGACGAGCAGTTGGGGCACGCGGGACTTACGACCCGTACGATTTAGGACATAACCCCTAACACTTAACCCAAGACAGTAACACTCAAGTGAGAGGCCTATACACTACACAGAGGGAGAGGCTTGCAATGAGCGCCGAAGGTGCTCAGAGAGCCCATAGCCTCGCATTGTGTGGTAAACCGCATTTCCAGCCTTACAATTTTACTCCCGTCATTTTTAACGGGCAATTTCCTAGTCTCTACATAATAACACAGTGCTACTTAAAAGGCACATTCTAATGAGGTCGGCTATGAATGCATCCTGTAGAATGCAATCATAGGCCACTATGCAAAAACTTTTGCATGTAAAAATGCATGCCATTTTTGCAATAAAAAAAATAAATAAATAAATAAATTTGCTGCGGGTGATGTAGACACCCTGAACAACAGCGCTGTGCATATAGGATACTAAATAAAAATGTTGTACCCTTGCTTTTCAGCCAAATCAGCAAACAGCGGTGACGTCACCGCTGCTTCCTAACAACTCCGAGCAAAGCTCAGAGGTTTCGGGAGAAGGGGGGGGTGGCGTTTGTGCAGAGCCAGTAAGCGAGACTATGTGTGAGCAAGCCTGTCTATGTGAGTCTGTGAGGGAGCCCCTGTGTGAGTGAGATTGGGAGTCTGGGGGAGGTCACAGGGCAATTCCCTGGAGCTGAGGGGGAAGGTCTCTGGGCAATTCCCTGGGGCTTAGGGGGGGAGAGGTCACAAGGCAATTCCCTGGGGCTGAGGGGGGGGGGGGGAGAGGTCACGAGGCAATTCCCTGGGGCTGAGGGGGGGGGAGAGGTCACGAGGCAATTCCATGGGCCTGGGGGGGGGGGGGGAGAGGTCACGAGGCAATTCCCTGGGGCTGAGGGGGGGGGGAGAGGTCACGAGGCAATTCCCTGGGGCTGAGGGGGGGGGAGAGGTCACGAGGCAATTTCCTGGGGCTGAGAGGGGGGGGGAGAGGTCACGAGGCAATTCCCTGGGGCTGAGGGGGGGGGGGGGGAGAGGTCACGAGGCAATTCCCTGGGGCTGAGGGGGGGGGGGGGGAGAGGTCACGAGGCAATTCCCTGGGGCTGAGGGGGGGGGAGAGGTCACGAGGCAATTCCCTGGGGCTGAGGGGGGGGGGGAGAGGTCACGAGGCAATTCCCTGGGGCTGAGGGGGGGGGAGAGGTCACGAGGCAATTCCCTGGGGCTGAGGGGGGGGGGGGGAGAGGTCACGAGGCAATTCCCTGGGGCTGAGGGGGGGGGAGAGGTCACGAGGCAATTCCCTGGGGCTGAGGGGGGGGGGGAGGTCACGAGGCAATTCCCTGGGGCTGAGGGGGGGGGGGAGGTCACGAGGCAATTCCCTGGGGCTGAGGGGGGGGGGAGAGGTCACAAAGCAATTCCCTGGGGCTGAGGGGGGGGGGAAGAGGTCACGAGGCAATTCCCTGGGGCTGAGGGGGGGGGGAGAGGTCACGAGGCAATTCCCTGGGGCTGAGGAGGTGGGAGAGGTCACAAGGCAATTCCCTGGGGCTGAGGGGGGGAGAGATCACGAGGCAATTCCCTGGGGCTGAGGGGGGGGGGAGAGGTCACGAGGCAATTCCCGGGGGCTGAGGGGGGGGAGGGGAGGTCACAAGGCAATTCCCTGGGGCTGGGGAGAGGTCACGGGGCAATTCCCTGGGGCTGAGGGGGGGGGGAGAGGTCACGAGGCAATTCCCTGGGGCTGAGGAGGTGGGAGAGGTCACAAGGCAATTCCCTGGGGCTGAGGGGGGGAGAGATCACGAGGCAATTCCCTGGGGCTGAGGGGGGGGGGGGGGAGAGGTCACGAGGCAATTCCCTGGGGCTGAGGGGGGGGAGGGGAGGTCACAAGGCAATTCCCTGGGGCTGGGGAGAGGTCACGGGGCAATTCCCTGGGGCTGAGGGGGGGGGGGAGAGGTCACGAGGCAATTCCCTGGGGCTGAGGAGGTGGGAGAGGTCACAAGGCAATTCCCTGGGGCTGAGGGGGGGAGAGATCACGAGGCAATTCCCTGGGGCTGAGGGGGGGGGGAGATGTCACGAGGCAATTCCCTGGGGCTGAGGGGGGGGAGGGGAGGTCACAAGGCAATTCCCTGGGGCTGGGGAGAGGTCACGGGGCAATTCCCTGGGGCTGGAGAGGTCAAGGGGCAATTCCCTGGGGCTGGGGAGAGGTCACGGGGCAATTCCCTGGGGCTGAGGGGGGGGGGGGGGAGAGGTCACGAGGCAATTCCCTGGGGCTGAGGAGGTGGGAGAGGTCACAAGGCAATTCCCTGGGGCTGAGGGGGGGGGGGAGAGATCACGAGGCAATTCCCTGGGGCTGAGGGGGGGGGGAGAGGTCACGAGGCAATTCCCTGGGGCTGGGGAGAGGTCACGGGGCAATTCCCTGGGGCTGGGGAGAGGTCACGGGGCAATTCCCTGGGGCTGGAGAGGTCAAGGGGCAATTCCCTGGGGCTGGGGAGAGGTCACGGGGCAATTCCCTGGGGCTGGGGAGAGGTCACGGGGCAATTCCCTGGGGCTGGGGAGAGGTCACGGGGCAATTCCCTGGGGCTGGGGAGAGGTCACGGGGCAATTCCCTGGGGCTGGGGAGAGGTCACGGGGCAATTCCCTGGGGCTGGGGAGAGGTCACGGGGCAATTCCCTGGGGCTGGGGAGAGGTCACGGGGCAATTCCCTGGGGCTGGGGAGAGGTCACGGGGCAATTCCCTGGGGCTGGGGAGAGGTCACGGGGCAATTCCCTGGGGCTGGGGAGAGGTCACGGGGCAATTCCCTGGGGCTGGGGAGAGGTCACGGGGCAATTCCCTGGGGCTGGGGAGAGGTCACGGGGCAATTCCCTGGGGCTGGGGAGAGGTCACGGGGCAATTCCCTGGGGCTGGGGAGAGGTCACGGGGCAATTCCCTGGGGCTGGGGAGAGGTCACGGGGCAATTCCCTGGGGCTGGGGAGAGGTCACGGGGCAATTCCCTGGGGCTGGGGAGAGGTCACGGGGCAATTCCCTGGGGCTGGGGAGAGGTCACGGGGCAATTCCCTGGGGCTGGGGAGAGGTCACGGGGCAATTCCCTGGGGCTGGGGAGAGGTCACGGGGCAATTCACTGGGGCGGGGGGAGGTCACGGGACAATTCACTGGGGCGGGGGGAGGTCACGGGACAATTCACTGGGGCGGGGGGAGGTCACGGGACAATTCACTGGGGCGGGGGGAAGTCACGGGACAATTCACTGGGGCGGGGGGAGATCACTGGACAATTCACTGAGGCTGGGGGAAGTATCACCTTTGATGTAGATAAAACAGTCAGTGAATGACGGAACACAGACCTTGTTCTGGTTATTACAGAAATCTAAAGGAAAGGTAAGTGTCTGAGATCATGTGACTTCCCACAGTAAGGCAGACTTCAGGTGCGAACTGAACATGTCTGCACAATCCCCAGGCCAAAAAGATACAATGTATTAGTTATGCAAATTTTCACTGGGAATTTCAGGGGGTGTCAACATTCATAGAAAACTGTTTGTAATGCAAGAAATTCAGCAAACTTCAGGGTAACTGTTTACTTTGGAATTTTGTCATGCAAACCATTTTTTTCAAACACTATAAATTCTCCTCTATCAGATACATTAATAACCCAGCTCACTTGCATATTACCTTTAATCAAAGAGGTATGTAGAGTTACAAGCCTACCAAGCAACTTCATAGCATAACAAGTTTCTCATTCTACAGCGGAGTTGATGACACACTCAATTTTTATATTCCTTCAAGTATGGTGCTAGGATTGACATGGACTCAATAACTAGCACTGACTCCCTGGGCTACACTACTGGATTTGAACTGTCTGACAACAGTTTATGAATTATCGAGAAACACACTTGGAGAGAGCGAGAGAAGATACCATCATCTATGATGGGCAAGTTACAGTATACCGTATATATAAGTATATAAACATTACGAGTGTGTTATTTTATGTTTTATATGTATATAGTATGCCAGTGCCCCACGATCCTCCCTCGGCCAGCGTCCCCTCGCGATCCTCCCTCGGCCAGCGTCCCCTCGCGCCCCTCTCCCTCTAGCCAGTGTCCACTCACGCTCCTCTCCCTCCCCTCTGTCCGGCCAGTTTTCCCTCGCGCTCCTCTCCTTCCCTCCGGCCAGTGCCCCTCGCGCTCCTCTCCTTCCCACCGGCCAGTGTCCCCTCGCGCCCCTCTCCTTCCCTCCGGCCAGTGTCCCCTCGCGCCCCTCTCCTACCCTACGGCCAGTGTCCCCTCGCGCCCCTCTCCTTCCCTACGGCCAGTGTCCCCTCGCGCCCCTCTCCTTCCCTACGGCCAGTGTCCCCTCGCGCCCCTCTCCTTCCCACCGGCCAGTGTCCCCTCGCGCCCCTCTCCTTCCCTCCGGCCAGTGTCCCCTCGCGCCCCTCTCCTTCCCACCGGCCAGTGTCCCCTCGCGCCCCTCAACTTTCCTCCGGCCAGTGTCCCCTCGCGCCCCTCTCCTTCCCTACGGCCAGTGTCCCCTCGCGCCCCTCTCCTTCCCTACGGCCAGTGTCCCCTCGCGCCCCCTCTCCTTCCCTCCGGCCAGTGTACCCCCGCGCTCCTCTCCTTCCCACCGGCCAGTGTCCCCTCGCGCCCCTCTCCTTCCCACCGGCCAGTGTCCCCTCGCGCCCCTCTCCTTCCCTCCGGCCAGTGTCCCCTCGCGCCCCTCTCCTTCCCACCGGCCAGTGTCCCCTCGCGCCCCTCAACTTTCCTCCGGCCAGTGTCCCCTCGCGCCCCTCTCCTTCCCTCCGGCCAGTGTACCCCCGCGCTCCTCTCCTTCCCTCCGGCCAGTGTACCCCCGCGCCCCTCTCCTTCCCTCCGGCCAGTGTACCCCCGCGCCCCTCTCCTTCCCTCCGGCCAGTGTCCCCACGCACCCCTCTCCTTCCCACCGGCCAGTGTCCCCTCGCGCCCCTCTCCTTCCCACCGGCCAGTGTCCCCTCGCGCCCCTCTCCTTCCCACCGGCCAGTGTCCCCTCGCGCCCCTCTCCTTCCCTCCGGCCAGTGTCCCCTCGCGCTCCTCTCCCTACCTTCCCTCCAGACAGTGTCCCTGCGCGCTCCTCAGCCTCCCCTCACTACAGCCAGTGTCCCCGCGCGTTCCTCAGCCTCCCCTCACTCCAGCCAGTGTCCCTGCACGCTCCTCAGCCTCCCCTCACTCCAGCCAGTGTCCCCGCGCGCTCCTGTCCCTCCGGCCAGTGTCCCAGCGCGCTCCTGTCCCTCCGGCCAGTGTCCCCGCGCGCTCCTGTCCCTCAACTCACACCAGCCAGTGTCCCCTCGCGCTCCTCTCCATCCGGGCAGTGTCCCCGCGCGCTCCTCTCCCTCCCCTCACACCAGCCAGTGCCCCATCCCGCTCCTCTCCCCCCGGCCAGTGTCCCCTCACGCTCCCTCCCCTCACTTCAGCCAGTGTCCCATCACGCTCCTCTCCCTCCGGCCAGTGTCCCCTCGCGCTCCTCTCCCTCCCCTCACTCCAGCCAGTGTCCCACCACTTTCCTCTCCCTCCGGCCAATGTCCCCGCGCGCTCCTCTCCCTATCCTCACTCCGGCCAGTGTCCCCTCGCGTTCCTCTCCCTCCCCTCACTCCGGCCAGTGTCCCCTCGCGTTCCTCTCCCTCCCCTCACTCCGGCCAGTGTCCCCTCGCGTTCCTCTCCCTCCCCTCACTCCGGCCAGTGTCCCCTCGCGTTCCTCTCCCTCCCCTCACTCCGGCCAGTGTCCCCTCGCGTTCCTCTCCCTCCCCTCACTCCAGCCAGTGTCCCATCACTTTCCTCTCCCTCCGGCCAATGTCCCCGCGCGCTCCTCTCCCTATCCTCACTCCGGCCAGTGTCCCATCGCGCTCCTCTCCCTCCCCTCACACCAGCCAGTGCCCCATCCCGCTCCTCTCCCTCCGGCCAGTGTCCCCTCGCGCTCCCTCCCCTCACTTGAGCCAGTGTCCCATCACGCTCCTCTCCCTCCGGCCAGTGTCCCCTCGCGCTCCTCTCCCTCCCCTCACTCCAGCCAGTGTCCCATCACTTTCCTCTCCCTCCGGCCAATGTCCCCGCGCGCTCCTCTCCCTATCCTCACTCCGGCCAGTGTCCCATCACGCTCCTCTTCCTTCGGGCAGTGTCCCCTCACAATCCTCTCCCCCCTAACTCACTCTAGCCTGTGTCTCGGTCTCTCCTTGCTCTCCGAACCGGACAAGGCTGGGTCCGATGACCAGGAGCCCAGCAGTTTCACGTCGGTCACATTCTTCCCGATGGTGAACCAGTCAGTGATCTGTTCTACTGTCAACTTCTTCAGCATGGCGCCTGCAGTACCACACTCGAGGAACCTCTGTACAGTACTGCCCGCGCGGAAGCGACGTCACGGCTCCTGCAACGGGGAAAAGACAGCGTAACCATGGAGAACGACTTTTGGCGGGAAAGTGGGAGGCACGTGATACATTTAGGTATTGAGAAATATATGGGTACAGCAGCGTGTAACATTTACACGTACATATTCGTAACACATTATATAATTATCAATAATATATACGCACATTTTATTTGTAAACTATTACCATGAATTATTTAATGACACGTAATGCATACAGGGGCTTTTCGGTAAAACTCCAGTTTAGGTGCGTAAATTATTTCTAGGGTTTGTTGTTGTTGTTTTCCAGTCTGGTTCTGATGCTGAGAGGAAAGTTACACAGGACAGGATGTGAGAGAGAGGACTGGGGTGTGTGCACAGGATAGGATGTGAGAGAACTGGGGGTATACACAGGACAGGGTGAGGAGAGGACAGGGGTGTGTGCACAGGATAGGATGTGAGAGAACTGGGGGTATACACAGGACAGGGTGAGGAGAGGACAGGGGTGTGTGCACAGGATAGGATGTGAGAGAACTGGGGGTATACACAGGACAGGTTAGGAGAGGACAGGGGTGTGTGCACAGGATAGGATGTGAGAGAACTGGGGGTATACACAGGACAGGGTGAGGAGAGGACAGGGGTGTGTGCACAGGATAGGATGTGAGAGAACTGGGGGTATACACAGGACAGGTGAGGAGAGGACAGGGGTGTGTGCACAGGATAGGATGTGAGAGAACTGGGGGTATACACAGGACAGGTTAGGAGAGGACAGGGGTGTGTGCACAGGATAGGATGTGAGAGAACTGGGGGTATACACAGGACAGGGTGAGGAGAGGACAGGGGTGTGTGCACAGGATAGGATGTGAGAGAACTGGGGGTATACACAGGACAGGTGAGGAGAGGACAGGGGTGTGTGCACAGGTTAGTTTTATTACAATACAGAGCTTTCAATGCTTAAAATATGTTGAAAATAACAACAAATAATTTACGCACCTAAACTGGAGTTTTACCGGCTTTTCATATGTGGAGATGGGTGTACTGTATGTACGCACAGCACTCTTTAATACATATATATATATTTATTTGTGGCTTTACTGGTTCAGTTCCGCGAATGCTCCCCCAGAAATTGAAGTAAATATAGAAGTCTGGATATCCGTTTTTGTAAGAAATCGTGTGGTAATGGAGGGGGTTCTGAAGTATCTGTGTGGCAATATGTTACCCTCCCCTGTCACTCTTCCTTTTCCTCTGCCCCTTACCTTCCCCTGTCACTCCCCCCCCCTTTCTTCTGCCTCTCCCCCTCCCCTGTCACTCTTACCGCTCCTCTGTCACTCTCCCCTCTCCTCTCCCCCTCCTCTGCCCCTCACACACTCCTGTCATTCTCCCCTCTCCATCCCCTGTCACTCCCCCCTCCTCTGCCCCTCTCATCCTTCCCTGTCACTTTCCTCTGCCCCTCACACTCCCCTCTCATCCCCCCTCCTCTGACCCTCCCCTGTCACTCTCACCACTCCTCTGTCTCTCTCCCCTCTCTTTTGACCCTCCCCTGTCACCCCTCCCCCCTCCGGTCCCCTTCTCTGTTCCTTCTCTACTCTATCCATCTTCCCTTCCTTTGTCCTCCGTGCCCTCTGGCCCCCATTCTACCCTCTCCTCTGCCCCTCACCCACCTTTGTCACTCTCCCCCTTCTCTGTTCTTTCTCTATTCTGTCCATCTTCTCTTCCTTTGTCCTCCATGCCCTCTGGCCCCCACTCTCCCTTATGTGGCATCACCTTTGACCTCCTCCTTCCCTGTCTCTTTTCTCCCCTACTGTCCTTCCTCACTACCTCTCCCATCTTCTCCAACCATCTGTGTGGTGTTTCCCCACTGCCCCTTCACTTCTCTCCTATGCCCCCCTTATTTTCCCTCTTTGGCCTTCCCCTCTCTCTTCTCTCCCTCCAATCTGTATCTCTCTCTTCTTTTCTGTTTCCTCTCCTTTGTCCTGTTCCCTTTTCCATCTGTTTTCTCCCTACTGTCCCTCTCACCCATCCTTTGTTCCTTCCTCCTCCTTTGACCCTCTCCCATGCTCTCTTTCACTCTCATAGATGAGAAGTTTTATATTATATATATCATGTATATAGTTACATAGTAATTAAGGTTGAAAAAAGACTTTCAGTCCATCAAGTTCAACCTTTTAAGATCTCCTCTGATCTGCAATATGCAGATTAAATTAATTAATTAGTTGTTAATTCATTATTAATCAATTATTTAATTATTTTTTATTTATTTTATTTTGAATTATTAATTAATCCAGAGGAAGGCAAACAGAAAAAAAAAAACAAGTGAGCCAATCGTCTCAAAGGAAAAAAAAAATTAATTCCTTCCTGACCCCAGATACTGTTGATCGGATTTCTCCCTGGATCAATACTGTCTCTCTAATTATCCATGATAACACTGAATTCCCTTTTTAATTAGAAATAAATCCAGTCCCTTTTTAAAGTTATCTATCGAATCCGCTGTCACCATCTTAGTAGAGAATTCCACAGATTAACCACCCTTACTGTGAAGAACCCCTTTCTTTCTTTCTTTAAAGTGAAATCGTTTTACTTCTAACCTCAAGGGATGTCCTCTTGTCAGTTGAAAACCTCTCGGCACAAAAAGCTCCCTTGACAAATTTATACTGACCCTGGACGTATTTATATAAGGTAATCATATCTCCTCTTAGACGCCTTTTTTCGAGAGAAAATATGTTTAATTTGGTTAGTAACCTATTTAGCTCATCTACCTTTTCCTGGTCACTAATTATCAGACGGCCTGTGTCACATTGTAATGTTCGTATAGCTTCCTTCCTCGCCTTCTTCCCATTAATATACTTAAAAAATATTTTAGGGTTAGTCTTACTCTCTTTTGCAATTAATTTTTAATTTTCTATTCTAGCCAGTCTAATCGCCCTTTTGCAAGCCTTGTTGATTTCCTTGTATTCCTGTAAAGCAGTCTCTGTCCCCTCTTGTTTGTATAATTTAAATGCCTGTTTTTTACTCCGTATCTTGATTTTTAAATCATTGTTAAGCCACATTGGATGGGATTTACTCCTTGTACTTTTATTCCCACATGATATATTCCAATGTGTATGTATAGGCGCTCCATGCTAGCAACTGCGACCCTCGCAAACTTTACGTTGCACCGCAAACAACATACGACACACGATAACACACATTAAGACCTCGCAACACTCGGACGCAACTCGCAAACATTACAAAATTCAAAACACAATAAATACACACAGCACATACATAAAAAGCTTACCTACAGCAACAGGGAGCATCCAGGACCTCAAAAAAAGCAACTTACACCTTCATTTCACTCAAAATAAAAGAGTTTAGACACTAAAAAATTTGCTAAGCTAACGCAAACACCATACGAGACACGTTAGCACACATTACGACTTCGCAAAAATCGGACGCAACACGCCGACATACAAACATTTAAAACACAATAAATACAGACAACACACACATAAAAAGCTTACCTACAGCAAGAGGAACCATCCAGGACCTCAAAAAAGCAACTTACACTTTCATTTAACTAAAAGTTTACACACTAATAAAATTGCTAAGCGAGAGAAAAAATGGCCGATGAACAAAACAAAAATGAGGCTACAGCACTCAAAACACGTAAAACACCACAACACACTCGCAAAACAGCACAAGAAAGTCGCAAAACACCACAAAAGACCTACGGATAATCCACCAAGACGCATACCACACATTACCCGCCATTTTACGCCAATGCGGAAGTACACCACTACGCTAACGGTTTTGCCTCGCGCACGCACGCTATTACACTGCACACATTCAGCACGCTTACACAGCAGCATTAGCTCACTTACAATTTCATTGCCGTCATTTTTTGACGGGCAATTCGCTAGTGAAATATATTATCTAAAATATCTCCAGCACATAAACCTTTGTGAAGTCTGTCAAAGTCACCGACTATTCAATGTATCAACTGCTTTTAATTATACAATGAGCTGCAGCACACAGCTTAATTATCTGTATATCTATCTGTCTATCAAGCTGACATTCTCAAATTCACAAAAACAGAAAAGGATCAGATGTCTCAATCACCTGACCCCTGGAATATATAGAAAAATTGACAGATAGATGATAGATCTGCATATGTAAATAATCACTCTATTGTCCTAGTGTTAACAATTTTAGTATTTACAATTGCAATAAATGTAAAGATAGCCAAGTCATTCGCCATGCTTGCACTTCAGTACCCAACAGCAGTCTCTTCACATTGCTTTTTAGCTCTGCTGTTGCGTTATACACATGACATCCTCTTGATAGATGGAAAGCCTGGAGGGCATACTCTGGCCTGCTTTATGTTCAGCCGGATCTAGTCATGGCTGCTTTCCAAGTCATTGCATTTGTGTAAAAATAACTATCCCATATAAATCATGGAGAAAAACATAACGTTTTCATGTAAACATTTGGTGCAGATCATTTCTATTATGTTATTAGATATCATTGTGTTTGTATGACACGGTCACTGTAGCTCTGGAGTGTCTGTAAATAGGTCACCAATAATGTGTTATATTTATATGCTGACGTCTCTATGCACTGCGGGTGGGGCTGTGCATACACTGTATTCTGCACTTCCCAGGGCTCTCCATCTCCAGGAAGCAATGCCATGCAGTGTCTAGGTCGTTATATTACTGCGTAATGCAGTCCTCCACGTGCAGGTGGCGGTATGATCACACTCTATCCCAATACCGATAGCGCCACTCTATCTCTTGGTACAGTAATGTGTTATATCTAGGCGGTTTACATTCCAAGGCAATGTAGTCCTCCACGTGCAGGTGGCGCTGTCTCACACTTTACGGGTTTGCACTGACATAGCCGCTGTGGTTCCTCTTATCTCCCAGCAGCCCTTGCTCCAGCCTTAGTGCCGGTGACCTTCCAGTCGTGAGAGGAGTGAGAGCTGGGCGGTGATCTGAAGGTGGGTGCAAGGCCTGTAGCTGTGCTGTGCATGATCACGGCTCCTGTCACACAGTCTGGACTGGCCTGGGATCTCCCAGGTTACTAATACAGGTTGTAGGAACAAGAGGTCATGCTTTAATGTGAATAGTAACTTTATAACGTGCTCTCAAGAAGAACTTTACCTTATAATGCGTATAGTGTTTGTGTATGATAACCATTCAAATGTATATTCATGTGTTGGCAGGCATCTTGGAGATAGATAAAAGCTTTGTTCAGTTCTATTGCAAGCCTGCAAACATTTTGTGGAGGTAATATGATTTTAATAGAAGTGCAACTTACAATAGGATTCATGTTCAGACGTGTCTGACTCTCCGTGACACTGTGGGCTGTGTCACGCCAGGCACATCTTGTGTCTGTGCTAACCCAAAAGATTGTCATGTCAAAGATACTGGCGTGAGTGCCAATTTCTTCTCCAGCAGACCGAGATTTGTCTGGCCTCTCTGTAATGACCTACCCATCATGGGTGACCCTGTATGATATAGCTCCCAGCTTCACTGAGGTACTCAAGCCCCACATGGTAGTGATCTAGAAGGGGACAGTAGGATCTACCTTCACTCTGAGGTGTCATATAATATATTTTTCTTGCACATTTCCAAACTTTTAATAATTATCAGTGGTATTTGTTCTTATCTTTGTTCCAAGTTCAGGAGAACCTTATATGACTTTCCCAATGATGTCAATACTCCGTTCTAGGACTTGTGCTGTAAGGTCATTCAGTGTGGCGATCTCCCCTGTCATATTAAAGGGTTAATGTCATTTGGGAATTGCATACAAACTAACAGAATTAGCTGATGTGTAAGCCACTAACAAATGGGTTTCCTGGTGGTCCAGTGGTTAGGATTCGGTCCTTTCACTGCTGCAACCTGGGAAGCAAGAGGTCAAACCACCCTGAAGCCATGCAGGGTTGGGCCTGGTCAGTAATTGGATGGGCGACCACCTCCAGAATACCATTAGCTGTATGCTGTGATCCACTGGAGAAGGAACTGGCAACCCACTCCAGTATCTCTGCCATGAATACCAAGTGGATCAGCAGGTTTGTTGCAGTCCATGAGCTCAGAGTCTGACACTACTGAAAACAAACCACTAGCATAGAAACAATGTTACCAAAAATATTCATTTTAGCAGAATTTGCTGTGTCTACTATGCTCTAAAGTATGGACTCTCAGCCTTTTTTGATCTGGGGGCTGCCTTTTTGAAATCTGGAACATCTTGAACAGAGCTCACATAACTAGCTATTAATAATGGTAGTAGCATATTTAAAGGGACATGAGACATAATTCATCTTTTTTTATTCATTAAACGTTAGCAAAGTTGTACTGTTACCAAAGATTTATCTAAGATTATGTTTAATGTCTTTAGTAACTAAAGTAATTTAATTCATACTAGGATAGAAAGACTTCAATGATACGTGTGGTCACCCTGCCCACATTTCCCGATTTTATAAGTGACCTTTAATGAAGGGGGGGGGGGGGGGGGCTTGTTTGTGGAAGTGACGTCAAGAATTCTGTTGTGTCTTTCTGTACTCAGTTTAAAAACATGTCTCTTACTAGTTAATGACTTCCAATCATCATCTTGCATAGTCGGTGTCGGTTAACAAACTTTTTTTTTTTTTTTTCTTGATAAATTTTATGTGACTATATAATTTTCAGATGGCAGGCAGAGCTTTTGCAGCATGGTGGACTACAGTGAAGCCGTACTACACCCAGGCTTACCAAGAGATGTGGGTTGGTGTAGGCATCATGACTTATCTCTATTACAAACTTTCATATGGAGGTAAACATTGTTTTTAAATTGTCTAGATTTATTTTCCCCCTTTTTTTTTATTTTTTATTTTTTTATATGTTTTGTTAAGCTGGAGTTTAGTTTATATTTTAGGGATGTTTTTTGCTGTTATCCACAGTGGATACATTATTGCAGTAGGCCTTTCAAAGGGTTCTGTCCTCACTCTGAGCTTTACTTCAATAATCTAATTTTATTATTAGGAGTGGCTCATTATCATTTTGCCCACATCTGACCGTAACCTTTTCTCTGTCTTTTTGTATGTGATAAGTTTGTTACTTGAGTAGTCTTGATCCCTACTCTTTTTTTTTTTTTTTTAAAGGTTATAGAACTAAAATAAATAGTGTACATTAAAGTTAATCTGCTTAGTCTTAAAACTGCCAGTTAGTAGATGAATGTTAACATACACTGTATTAATGCGGCCAGTTAGCCCCTAATAACTGAATTTCATTGCTTTTGTTTAAATATTATAATTGTTTTATGTATGTATTTATTTAGATAGATCATTATCAACCCCTGTTGGTTTACCAATCTGGTGAAAGATGGATATCCTTAAATTCTTATCCATGTTGATAACCTGTGCCCTGACAAGGTTTTAACCTAAAATGAATACCACCTCTAACAGCATTGTTCTTCTTACTTACAGGCAAGAAAGCCGTGAAAGATAGTAAGTATTGTAAAGCCGTCTATTGTCATTAATAATACAGTAACCATAATGTGTGTGTGTGTGTGTTAAGGTGTCTTTAAGTACATGGAGGATGTGCGTGTTCTTCAACACGATCATTTTCATTTCTTGAATTAACTCTGTTTATATTTACCCTAAGACTCAAAAGCCTGTGATAATATTTTATTAATTTCTTGTTAAAATCTGGCAGGTTCAGGGGCACGTAGAGATGTGCAGTGGAGAGACTGCATCGTGAATTGTAGAGTATAAGGGAGGGACCATTATCTAGGAATAACAGTGTTTGTGTTATTTAGTAATTCAGCTGTCACTAGGATTCCTATAAAACATGAATTTTGATTTGCATTAATTAACTCAACCCATGTTGGTGCTAATTTTCTGAATCTAAAATATTATTCTGTGCTTGGCCAGAGATGCATTGCCCATTATAGCATGCTGAATTTCTTTTTTTGTTTTTCCAGAGTCTTCTGGTCATGGACATCACTAGGTGTTCTGTGTCCATTCCTTCAATTCCCTGGGACATCTGTCTCCCTGTAAAGCGCACTGTCAAATGCAGCTTGTCCATCACCGGAAAGAAAATTATACATTGCAACACATACAGATATTTAAAAAATAAAAACATTTTCCCAAGTATGTTCTGAAAATTGTTTTAAATTTATTTCGCTCAACCAGTAAAGAACTTTGTTAAAGGGACACAACCCCAGGATTTGTACTTTGTTATGAATTCATTTGTAGTCAAGAATTATAGCCTGATACGTTGTCAGATATTGAGGATGCCTTTTAGTAAAGGCAGCAAGCGTGTGTCCCTGTGGCTTTGTATGAGAGGTGTTTTTTTTTTTTTTTTTTATTTTGTAATATAACACATTTTGTATTGGTACCTACAACACAAGGTGAGGCTCTGTGGTCCATATATCTCTTCTGTGTATAATTGTAAATATAAATCCGACATATGAGAGGGAAGAAGCAGAACTCTTGACAACATTTATTAATGTACTCCCAAGTGAAGTATGATGGACTAATTATGTTACATTGATTTGGCTATCCAGGAGGGACAAGGTATTATGTATGTGCGGTATCCAAGAAAAAGAGCATCAAGGAATCTGGGTATACCAACATAGAATAACTGTTTATTTAACTTATAACTTATTGAAAGAAAATAATTACTTTGCATTAAGCAATTATCATAATCTCCAAGTAAAAGTGTGTAATAGAGGCTGCTGCACACTGACAGTTTTACTTGCTGATTTATTGTTGTTTTTTTTATTATTATTATTGTATGTTACTAAATCTACATACATTTTAGTGCTTAGAAATGGTGACATGCCACCAAACGTATAACTAACATTTTGATGCTGACTCTTATATAAAACTAGCGAATTGTCCGTCAAAAAATGACGGCAATGAAATTGTAAGGTAACTAATGCTGTTTGGTGTGTAATAATGAAATGTATAATACATTAATAAATGAATATACTTTACCTATTTTGAAGCATTGTGTTGAAGAGCTGCAATCTGTTTTGATGTTGGTGCAGCATTAGTGGTGTGGAGCTGCTGTGTAAACGTGATGAATGTGTGCAGTGTAATAGTGTGCGTGCGCAAGACGAAACCGTTAGCGTAGTCGTGTACTTCCACATTGGCGTAAAATGGCGGGTAATGTGTGGTATGCGTCTTAGCGGAATATCCGTAGGTGTTTTGCGAGTTTCTTGTGTGTTTAGAGTGCTGTAGCCTTGTTTTCATTTTGTTCTGCTGCCATTTTTTCTCGCTTATAGAATTTTTTAGTGTCTAAACTCTTTTATTTTTAGTTAAATGAAGGTGTAAGTTGTTTTTTGATGTCCTGGATGCTTCCTCTTGCTGTAGGTAATTTTGTTTGTTTGTTTGTTTTTTTTTTTTTTTTTTATGTATGTGGTGTGTGTATTGATTGTGTTTTGAATTTTGTAATGTTCGCGAGTTGCGTCCGATTGTTGGGAGGTCGTAATGTGTGGTAACGTGTCTCATATGTTGTTTGCGTTGAGAGGTAAAGTTTGCGAGGGTTGTACTTGGTGTGTCGTGTTTGTGTTGCGACGTAAAGTTTGCCAGGGTTGCAGGCAAGGAGCTCCTTTGGCGCTCCGTGCCAGCAACTGAGGCCCTCGCTACGCGAGCCCGCAAGCGTTAGCAACAACTCGTACGCTCACAACTATATATGTGATGACATTTCTTATTCTGGACAGGCTTTATATTTAATATCAGGGTATATTGTGTACTTAAAAGTTCTGTTGGGGGGCCTACGTGTTTTACTTAGAACGGAGTTAAATGACCACTGTTTGAAAGGTTATTTTTGTTTATCACACACTGCCTGTGTAGGTACTTGCCAAAGAATGGAAATTGAGCATCCACTTCAGCCTACAAATGCACAACTGCATTGGCCTACTTCCTTGATCACAGCCATCTTGCAACTGTCACCCTCCCTTCTCACATCCCACCCTTACTTTCTAGAGTGTAAGCACTTCAGAGTAGAGACCATCAATTCAGATGTACCAGGCTCTGCAACTCATTTATACTGAATTTTTTATGTACCTGTGTTTACCTTTACAATTTGTTTATACCTCTTGTTATTTGCTAACTGTACCCACTACTATTTTTTTTTTTCTAAACTGTAAAAACTACTATGGAAAATGTTGTTGGCTTTTTATAATTATAGTAATATTTTTACTCCATGTGACTCAATTTGCTGCTCTGACGGAGCACTGCACTGTAGGGGGATTATGTGTGTAACATATTATCACATATATTGTTGTGGACCAAGGTCGTCCACAACTATATATGAATTCTGCTTTCAGTTGTAGGTACTAGCACTCTGTCTCTGTGCATTGCATTATAATATATTTTTGTGTGTCTCTGGACTTTCTACAAATGGTCTTGTATCAGAAGGGCAACTTTGGAAATTCTTTCCCCCATATTTTTCACATACTTCGTAATATTTGCACCTGGCACAGCTTGCACTTTCCCTTCTCGCAGTATGTCCAGAATCGCACTCTGATAGCCATGGAGATTTTGCAACGGGTGAAAACCAGTAGTGGCTTGAGATCTCCACTTCCCTAATGGCAAAAGTATATAAGTTAAATGTAGATCTAATTTTTTCCAGTCTCTTGTTACTACTTTTCTATGCATGCTCTTCAAGTAACTATTAAATCGTTGCACCAATCCATCTGTCTGTGGGTGGTAGACCAAGGTGTTCATAGATTTAATCTGTAGGAGCTTGCATATATATATTTTCATTAACTTTGATACAAATAGTGTCCATTAGTCTGTCATGATATCCTTTGGTATTTCCACCCTTCAATAAAGTTGCATAAGTTATTTTAGCCATGTTGCTGTGTGCAGTGGTATAGCTTCTGGATATCTTGTGGTGAAGTGCAGTATTGCTAGAATAAACTCTGGCTGATTTTTCTAGTTGTCCCACAAGATCTATAGCTATCCTCTCAGAAGTTTCCTCTATTATTGGTAATGGTATCAACGGAAACCGCATTCAGGTTGATGTGTGGTCATCTTACATTTTAGACAGGATGCACAATACAGATCCACTTATATATTATATTATATTATATTATAATATATATATATATATATATATATATATATATATATATATATATATATATATATATATATATATATATATATATATATATATATACATACATACATACATACATACATACATACATACATACATACATACATACATACATACATACATACATACATACATACATACATACATACATACATACATACATACATACATACATACATACATACATACATACATACATACATACATACATACATACATACATACATACATACATACATACATACCTGGCCAATAAAAGCGCTTCAATATTCATCCCAATGTTTTGGAGCTTCTTAGATGTCCTCGAAGCAGGTTTTGATGTAGGACTTTTATCTCTCTGCATTAGGAACCAGAAGTTGCTCAAAATCACTTCCAGGGGCAATTATGTAAAGAACAATGGGTCTTGAATCCCCTCTCTTCCAGTGACCGGTACCCCTTTACTTCTATTAGCAGATTCTGCAGTAATGGTCAGAAGCTTGATTATGTGAAAAGTGATTACTTTCAGAGGAAGACTGCTGTAAGGTGAAATCTTCAGGTTCTCCTGTACTGACCCATTGATCATCTTTATGAGACATAGTGTGTGTCTCTCTCCTCTGACTGTCAGCTAAAGCATTCACACAGGTCTTAGCATGCTTTGTTTTCTATGTGCAGACAAAGCAATGCATCCATCGGAAGGGCTAATCATTAAATAAAGGCAAAGATCTATCCTAACCAACATATTTGAATCAATGTGGGTGAATCAGAAAGCCTTACAGTTCAAAATGCCAAACTTCAATGTTCATTTACAAGAGGATAATGCAATTATTTTAATAACCTTCAATTGCAAAATATAAATATTGATAAATTCATATTTGGAACCTCTGCTGTCATTTTAGCTACATGATGTTCCATGCTGTTGTATAAATGAATTGTGACCAGTAGGGGGTAGTGTTACAACATGGTCATGTGGCTTTCATGGATGTGCTTTCTTTCCCCTTGTATACTTCGTACTGACTAGTAAATACTTTTCATATAATATATTCATTTATAAAGTGTGACCACAGTTGTCCTCTAACTTTCTAAAAATAAGTTATCTTGCAGTTCTATTTCAAAATAGTGTGCCTAAATTTAATATTTTAAATGAGAAGGGCCACATATGGCCCCTCGTATCTTAAAAAACATTTTTGCAACAACCTTTTATTTATCACCTACCAAAGAGGATGGAATAACTTTAAGAGAAGGAGAGCTTGGCTCATTTGCAATAGAAGTATTAATATTGACAATGTGTTCTGGAGAGAAAACAAGATGGAGCCACATGGGAAGTATCTGGGGGCCACCTGTTAAATTAATAATAAACCAGAGGTTTTTAAGGAACATTAGAGCATAATTGCACTTTTCTGTTTCCCTTACAGTGATTGCATGAGGTTAATCCACTGTCCTTGCCTGCTCACTGACACATATATAAAGCTTCTTAAAGGGATATGGAAGGTTCAAGCATTGTACTAGGTAGAATATAATATCCCTGGGTATCGGTTTACTTTTATATGCTGTACAGAGTCAATAAGCACTTATTAGCACTTAGTACTTCTTAAAGTACATAAAAGTAAATAGATACCCAGGGATATTTATAGACAGAGTAACATCCAGGAACCTGCCATGTCCTTTAAAACACAATGTGGAGGATGGTAGTGATAAATAGGACTTTGAGTGTCTGAGCCCAAAGCAAGAGAGGCCTCTTCTATAAGTGTGGATGCCATCACTGAGCTTTCCTGTCTATCATCTGTCCTTGTACTTTGAAAGGCTGGATATCAATGTAGAGAGGAAACAATCATTTTGCAATCTGTGTAGAAATCGAAGATGTTGTTTTTACAGGAAAAATACATTTATATATATATATATATATATATATATATATATATATATATATATATATATATATACTAGATTGTAAGTTTGCGAGTTTTCAATCTTGTGTCAGTGCCTTGGAAACAAGCTCTATGTACATTTTGATTTTATGCTCAAAAACAGGGCCCTCCATTCTTTACAAGGTGTTTAATTTGTTTTCTGCTATGTACTCAACCCCTGTACAGCGCTACGGAATATGTTGGCGCGATATAAATAAAGATAATAATACTAAAATATATTTGTGTCATGACCAAGGTGAGAGAGCCATTAACAGCCCCAGGCAGACTCTCAGAAAAGAGGTAATTTAGTCTAGAGTGTTATCTACATAGTATTCATAGATACCAGTTAACTAAAGTACCTTAAGTTCAAAATTTACTCTCTTCAAATAAGTGTAAAAAAAAAAGTGAAAATGTAGACATTTTTATTTGACATTGCAGCCTCGGTGAAGCAGTTTGCAGACAATGCACAGCTTAGTCAGTCTAGCTCAGTTTGGGGATCACATTAGATGCGCCTCCTACACACTGGCTAGTTGTTGACCTCTAGCACTGTGTTTGGTCATAGATAATAGTACAATGTCATGGCCGCACAGCTTAGTCAGTCTAGCTCAGTTTGGGGTTGTGGGCGGTACTTTAGAAGCACCTAATATGTTCTGTCCCTGTTGACCTCTTGCACTGTAATTGGCCATAGATAATAGTAAAGGGTCACAGCCACATAGATTGGTCAGTCTAACTCAGGTTGGGTAGGGGGGGTCACATAAAAAGCTCCTCCTGCATACTGTCTCTCTGTTGACCTCTTGCACTGTAATTGGCCATAGATTCTAATACAATGTCACAGTTATATATGCAGCCCATGCAGTCACTGCAGTCTGTCCTGCACCAGCGCCCTCAGACTGTCTCCCAGTCAGCAGACTGCAGCACAATGCACCATCTGCAAACTTTGTGTGTTCAGGGAGAGCCCTAAATTTAGCTCAATGCAGCAGAACTAGAGTGGAAGGATCTATACACGGGAGGTGACAGGGCTGCCGTAATTAGACAAAACTAGAGCGATATAAAAAAACACTTTTATTGGTGACCTCAATTAAAATTCCAAGATCAGGATCCTGAAGAACTGACTCACAAGTGGCACATGAGAACGAAGATCCTGCACCCATTCATTACCAGCCAGCAAACACGCTGGCATTTATTTTACTGCTAATTGACAACATTTTAAATATTAACAATGCAAAAAAAAAATCCCTATTTACAGTATGTAAATGTGATGTATGTTTTTGTAATTATGTATTGTCACAGCTGCAGGTGGTGAGGGGAGTTGCCAGACCAGTAGTGAAATTAGTTTGTCTTTACCCTATGTTATAGCTGAATTTATAGCTAGGCAAAAAAAGGCAGCTGCCGAGTGCTGCCTCTCTGGGAGTGTGCCTCATTTGCCTAACAATACATTTAAATTTCAGTTTGTTTGTTTCACACCGTGCCGTCTCTAACCAGGTGCCATGAGCATGGTCTTTGGGTGGGTGTGAACTAGGATTACACCTGTTCATGTGTAGTTAGTAAGTAAACAACAGTGTATCTTGCCCTTAACTTTAAGATGATTTATGTTTTATAATACACAGAACAATATATAAATATATATATATATATATATATATATATATATATATATATATATATATATACACTAGCGACTTGCCAGTCAAAAAATGACGGCAATAAGATTGTAAGGTGTGTGTGTATATATATATATATATATATATATATATATATATATATATATATATATATATATATATATATATATATATATATATATATATATATATATGTGTGTGTGTGTATATAGATATAGATATAGAGATATATATAGATAGAGAGAGAGAGAGATAGATATATAGATATGATTATATGTATATATGTGTGTATATATATATATATGTATATATAGATATAGATATACATGGATATAGAAAGTCTACACATCCCTGTTAGAATGACAGGTTTCTGTGCTGTAAAAAAATGAGACAAAGATAAATCATTTCAGAACTTTTTCCACCTTTAATGTGACCTATAAACTGTACAACTCAATTGAAAAACAAACTGAAATCTTTTAGGTGGAGGGAAGATAAAATATAAAAATAAAACAATATGGTTGCATAAGTATGCACACCCTTAAACTAATACTTTGTTGAAGCACCTTTATTACAGCACTCAAGTCTTTTTGGGTATGAGTATCAGCATGGCACATTTGGACTTGGCAAGATTTGCCCACTCTTCTTTGCAAAACACTCCAAATCTGTCAGATTGCGAGGTCATCTCCTGTGCACAGCCCTCTTCAGATCACCCCACAGATTTTCAATCTGATTCAGGTATGAGCTCTGGCTTGGTCATTCCAAATCTTTAATCTTCTTCTAGTGAAGCCATTCCTTTGTTGATTATTCACTTGAACAGATGGTAGGTAGAGTTCATAGAAACCCGCTCTCTAAAAGAATAGATAGAGATCTCCCCAGAGATGTTATTGTCGATCCTCAGAAAAGCCTTTGAGGCCAAAAACACCTCTTCATTTTCTCTGATCTCTCAAGAGAAACCTTGATTAAAAAGAGAATTTTCTGAAGTTACTAAATTATTAAGGGAAAACCATATAAGATTCAAATGGGGTTTCCCTATTAAATTAATTATAACCCATGATTTAAAGAAGATAGTGGCTAACTCTCCTTTAGAGGCCAAAAAACTTATGGAAGAGTGGAATTTGAAATAGTGTATTAAAATATTGGTCTTAATCTTCTGTTCCTTTTATAATTTGCTTCTGCTATTTTTCAGGGGGAAGGGGATGAGAGGAAAGGGGAAGGGAGAAAGAAAGTAATTCTTAAATTATCCCAATAGGAGGAACAATTTACATAATGAATTAGATACTCAGGGCCTCATTCTATTATCGGCCATAAACCGGTTGCGATTCCTTGCGGGGGTCCCGTTACCTCGCAATTAAATTAATCGGCCCCGCAAGGATCTCCTCTTACGGCCGGCCGTAAATCTTGCTACCGGCCGTAAGCTCTAAAAAGTTAAAACTCAAAAATAAATTCAAGCCTGCACTGTACAGCTCTGTAAATGCTAGGGATCATATTGGGGGACATGAGGATTAAAAGTAACCCCCTCTCAAGCTTGCACATCAGCCCAAACCCAAGTTCAAATTAACTGTTTATTTTCCGGCTGCGGCGTGGGCGTGTCTGAGGTGCTCCAAGCACTCTGGACTTTTTACATGGATATTTGACGTATATTGTAAAAAAATATATATTTTACGGATTTGAGTATAGGGGAATTTTGTGCTATTTTTGCTAACACCGAAAATCCCTTTATAGTCTTCTCAAAGTGCAGGATGGCTTTATTTGGGCTATTTTATGTGCTTAATTGGTGCTAGCGGGACCTCTTTCCTGCAAGTAAGCTGCAGCTCGCTTTTAGCCTTGCAGAGAGGGTTCCCGGAGCAATTGAATTGCAAATAGGAATTTCTTACGGCCGATTTCCTTGCAGCCGTTTTAGATCAAAGGATTTCCTCCGGCGCGAGCGGCCGCAAGAGATAGCAAGGCACCGGCCGCAAGCCTGCCGGAATCCCCGGCCGGAGGGGAAGAGAATAGCAGAATAGATTGCGGCCGGTCCTTTCGGCCCCGCAACGGCTGCGGCCGCTAATAGAATGAGGCCCTCTGTGTTTAAAATAAATATTAAATATATAAAGGAATTAATATAGAATAGTATAAAGTCACAATTTTATTTAGTAAATATTTAGAACACACTGACCTTTATAATATAAATGATAAATATATTCTAACTAGTGAGTGGAATAGGAGTAGAACTCAATAAACAATATAAAGGGTGATTAAAGGGGAAAATAATTAAATAAAAGAAAGGGGAAAGGGAAGGTGAAGGAAAAAAGAAGGGGATGAAAAAAAAAGGAAGGGGGGAAAAAGAGAAAAGGGGGAGAAAAAAAGAGAAAGGGAGAGAAAAGAAGAAAAGGCAAGGAAAAGGGAAGAAAAATGTGGCAAATTATGGTAATTTGTTAAATTTAAAACGTAGAATAATATAAAGATTAAAATGTAACAATCAATTATTTAATTTTGGATCACTGACAAAGATTTATAAATATTTGGAAATAGCACTTTAAGCAACATAAAGTACTCACATTAGGCTAGAAGTATGAAAATAAAAAATATTTTTTAGAAAATTAGTATTTTAAAATTGTATAGCCTTAAAGGTATAAGAGAGTAGAGAGGAAGTAAGGGAGAGTAAAATAAACATTACTTATACATAAACAGTTCTATCTAAATAAGAATTAAGAGATTAAACAATGTTGGATTATGTAAATTAATACTCCTTTTGGATATGAGAAGATATTAGTACCCATAATATCAACTAAATACCTATCATATGCGCAGATAAAAAGTAAGAGGAAATGAAAGATTTCTCCCCTTGAAAGTTCGTAAAAAAAAAAAAAAAAAAACAATAACCAAACGCAATTAGATAAAGGAGATATAGGCATCTTAAGATTTAGAAATGGCGGTTAAAGAAGTCAGGATTTTTTGAAAATAACTTTTATGGCAGTGACAGATTTTTTTTTTTATAGATATGTTATGATTGGTCCTAGCTTACATAGGAATTTGCACCACTGAGGGCAACCAAGGATTTACTGAATTTTAGGAAAAGTTTGTAATTTCCTTTCCCCCCCTAGATCCCCACCGTATTTTTCTTTTTTAGGTTTGTAGTCATTGGGGAGAGGGGAATGTTCCCTACTAAAGGGTACTTAGTTTTATTTTGGTTTGTTGTTTGGTTTATATACTTATCTATTCTAAAAATGTCTACCTGTGTAGGTATTTTTCTATTTAATGTTTTATGTTTTATTTTTTTGTTTATGTTGTTCTTTTTTTTTTACATTAGCCGGTTTAGAGGGTAGGTGGGGATGGTCGGGGAGGGAGGGGTTTTAAATACGTTAGTAGTTGCCTCGTACTTTTAAATGACATAACGAGAGCCAAGCCAAAATGTTCAAGGACTTAACACTCCAGGAAAAAGATCAATTTTTTGTAATATTTTCTACAAAAAAAGTTGACATAGTATGTCTCCAAGAGACGCATTGGCAGACGGAAAGAGGGATAGAGTATAATAACAAAAACTTTGTTTCGGTTAGTGATTCAAAGTATGTGAAAAAAACAAGAGGTACAGCAATCTTCTTCAATAAAAAACTAACTTGGAAAAAGGATTTTTCTGTAACCTACCCAGAAGGTCGTTTTTCCTTCTGGACAGGTATAATTAAAAATAATAAAATTACTATCTTAAACATCTATGCCCCTAATAAAGGTCAGAGTAAATTCGCTAATAAAACCTTAAATTCATTGAAGAAATATTTATCTGGCCTTTTGATATTTTGTGGCGATATTAATAAAAACGGGGGGCGTTACCGGATATGCACATGTAAGCGGACGCTCGCACAGTCCGATGGAGGAGACCACGCTGGAGACTGGGATTCCCTAAACCTTTTCCCTCAGCCCTTCCCAAGGTACAATCACTCCAAGCCCGATACGAGTTCAGCAGCACGGGACCGGCTGCATGAAGAGCAGGACCGTTAAGGAGATATAGCCCCAGCATTTGCCCCCGGTCTCGATGTCCCGCGAGCGGTGAGAGCGCACAAGCTGTGCAAAGAGACTGGAGGGGGCTAAGCTAAGCATAGCAGTGATTTGGAGAACTCTGGCGGGGGAATGCCAGACTGCTGGCCCGCAGAAAGGAGCTTTGACTACCTAGAATATTGGATATTTCAGGCCTCTCACAGCAGCTCGTGCAGCTATTAGCTGATATCACCTGGAGGCCATGAGGTCTGGTAAGGCTCTAATAGAGCACTCTTTATACATAAACACTGACTCTTTTCTGTAAGGCCCTAAGATATTAACGGGCATAATATATACACAGGTCCTATAAAGGATATAAGGTCCAGTTCAGCAAGTAAGGACCTGAAGTATAATTTTGTGGGGTCTATAATTTCTTCAAGAATGAAAACCATTATTGGGGCTTTGGTCTGGGAAAAGTGAGAGTAATAATGCAATCTAATTGCTCCCTGACAGACCTTATGCAAAAGCTATACATTAATGGGAAAAATCTTACGGACCCATATCTCAAAGGAGGTAATACTAATATGGTTAAAAGTAATTAAGGAATAAATGTCTGGAATGGACTCCACCAATCGACTAAAGGAATACTAAAGAAATTAATCCCTAAAAATAGGGTATCTGGCTCCAAACCTTTATATTACCTATAATTGTGAAATAAAACCATATATACTTAAAAGACAAAATATTCCCAATTAAAGAATTGGATCAGGACCACGGAGGGGGAAGAGAGAAAGAGAAATATATAAAATAAATATATATCCCCAAGTAAAAGTATGTGATCAGGACCACATCTACTGTAAAGCGGATTTGGGACTACCTCTGTTTTTGCATGTTTTTTTTTTTTGTGTTTGTTTTTTTGGTATATCTTTTTTTCTCTTTTATTATATTCCAGGAACTTGATTCTAGGTAAATTTCATACAATGCCTCTGAAAAATAAAAACAAAGATAAAATAAGATCTCCTCCTAAATCTAAACTATTTTTTTCGCCTAAAATGGAGCAAAAAACTATGGAGTTATCCCTTTTGGCTTCTCCAATAGTGGATAAATCTACAGAGGCATATGTAGATAATACGGTAGATACCTCTTCGGAAACAAATACAGTTAATTTAGAGGAGGAAATCCTCACGGTTGGAAAACTGGAAAATATCCTAGAGAAGTTTCAAAACAAATTCTTGGATGAATTTAAAAATCAAATTCTTCTAAATATCAAGGCAACACAAGAAAACACAGTCAAAATTGCAGAATTGGGGAACACTTGTGAAACAATTAAAAAGGAACAAACTTATTCCAAAGAAAGCATCAAAGCAATGGAGGGGAAATTAAAGGCATTGGAAAATAAGGTGGACTTCCTTGAAGATAGATTAAGAATTAATAACTTAAAAATACGAGGGATTGATGAAAAAATACCCAAAGAGGACCTGGGATTATATCTTACTAAGTTTTTTTCATATTTAGTGCCTGATTTTGCGGATATAAAGTTCAAGTTCGATGCAGCCTATAGACTCTCTAAGCCGAAAAACAATGAGGTAGAGTTTCCTAGAGATGTAATGGTAAAAATCCATCATTTGCCACTGAAAAATCAACTATTAAAAGCTAGCTATGGAATAACATCCTTTGACCCTCCCTATTCAAATATTAAAATATTTTCGGACATTTCTACTTTCACGAGAAATAAAAGAAGACAATTTTTTCCTATTACCCAGAAACTGAGGGAAAAAGAAATACCATACAAGTGGACTTTTCCCATATGACTTTCATTTTGTAAGAGACTCTAGATGGTATAAAATCACATCACTTAAAGAGGGAGAAGATTTATTTAGTAAATGGGATATTTGAGAGTCTTTGCCTCATTGTCATTTGGTGGGATTGCTAGATTTCCAAAAAAGGGAGGAATACTTTACTAATTCCTCGCTACTATCCCTTTTATTTTTAGGATATATTACCATTTCCTCACAAAAATGATGGATTACAATGTTTAAAGGGTTTGTGATTGTATATTGCCTTCCTCATAAGAAATTGCACAGCACTTTATTTGTATTGAATGCACTTTAACCTTATTATGAATTTTGGGTATTAATGATGTTTTCTTTTTTTTTTTTACTTTTTTTTTTTACTTTTTTTTTTTTTCTTATCTAAATATATTGAAGCCACGTAATTTTAATAAGAGGTTCACCAGCTTATGATTGAATCAACTGTAGGGTGATTTTAAAGGAAAGGAATGGAAGAGAAAAGAAAAAAGAAGGAATTTTTGGATGCACACATTTTAATGTAATAGATTGAACCAGTATATGAAATTAAATGGAATGATTCTACACGTAAAATTATACTAATTTGCACATGTAAATTGTATATAATAATTGATATTATGATTAAGTAGGATTTGTAGCACATGATTGCACTACAAGATTAAGGGGGATATGTAGCCTAATTTAGATTACGCTTGGAAATCAAGAGTGATAGAGTAAGTAAATGAAAAAGGGGTGAAGACAACTTGATCATGGTAAAAATTTTGTATAATTACGATTTAGAATTCATTTTAAGGAATAGCATCTGCACAAAATGTAACAATAGAACATAAATATAATATTATAAATTGTGGAATGTTCAAGGAAATTTACGAAGAATATGAAAATTAAGAAAATTACCCTAGCGAATAAAAAAAGAAATATAAAATGACAGGAAGGGAGGAGAGGGGTATATTTACAACAGGAATTGTGATTAGGTAATTTACTAATTAATAGAAATGAACAGGCAAAGAGAGCATCTCCAGGATTAAAAAGGCTTGGAGAGAGCTGGGGTAAAGTAACATAATTGGGGGGGGGGGGGGGGGTAGGGGGACGGTTGGGAACCAGAAGGTAAATTAGGAATCCAAGATATACAGGCGTGGGGAAACCTCCATGGAGGACTTAACATATCCCTTCATCGTTCACGCCCATAAGGCACAACTGGGTGGTTGCAGTTGTAATCCCCTTGGAAGGGGAAGGGAGCGAATGGTTAGACTGGATAGGTATGACTCCAAGAGAGAGTGTGGTATGTTTGGAAGTATGGATGTAGCCAGGGGCTGCGGGATGGGAGGCGGCGGGGAGGGCCTAGTGGAGGGAAGATAATGCCGGGTTTGAAGATAGTGAGTTACAGCATTAGGGGATTAAATTCTCCGTCAAAGAGAGCCTCCATTTCGAGAATGCTGATCAAAACAAATCCAGATATTGTATTAATTCAGGAATTCCATTGGGATAAGGGAAGAATATTTCATATGGCCAAACATAGATTCCCTCAAGTATTTATTGCTTGCCATGAAAAAAAACTCAGGAGGAGTTTTAATGATGTTTAATTAAAAATTAAATTAAAAGAAGAATTAGTGGTCTTGGATAGTAAAGGCCGTTATATTATCTGGGTAGGAGAAATAAATGGCGAACATATGACAATAGTAAATGTATATGCTCCTAATAATAAACAAAATATATTTTTGAAGGGAGTATGTTATTTTAAATAACCGCTGTGTCAAGTTTTCTTCCACTTGGGCAAATTTATTAATGAATGCACCGTCTGGCAATGCCTGGATCAAGTGTATTGACATATCTGTGACACGAACATGAAATGCTCAAGTATACTGCAGTTTGTAAATCTATATACAGCCCATTGGATGAAAATGACAAGCCCCTAAGGGCATTGTAATACATTTATTGTTTGATGGGACCTTTGATTTAAAAAAAAAAGAGTGAAACACTCATTCATCTCTTTCATTTTCCCTGATCCTTTAACAGGCATTACACACATACATAGCTATTACATTAAAATCATTAACTATTAGTAAGAACCACATCAGATGTGATACACTGTGGCAGGATGTGAACATAAAATAAGCATACTTAGTTGCCATTATAAACACCTAGAAAGCTGTCAAATAATTATATGTTACCATAAATAAAATATTAATAATCACAAAGGCACATGTACAGGATGAATCAGGATTCTTTAGGACCGACTCACCAGACATACACGGATGTCACCTTTTATAGATGTAGATGATACACCAGTAACACAGTGACACTCAATAAAAGGTCTTTAAAATTGTGTATTGTTTCATTAGCTTTCAGACAATAGAAGAATCTTATTTTGTATCCATTGGATTCAGGACATATTTTTAGTCCACACCCTAATGAGAGGGCGAGTATAATTGCATTGTATTATCTCTGATACAGCTTGAACTGGAATAATAACACTGAGCTGAAATGAACTATAAGGCACTGGAGTAAAGTCCTATATAAAATAACATATACTATCATGTTGCATATACAAAAAGGCATTTGGATCAATACCGTTCACATAAACAAGTTGTTGTTTTTTTTTATAAATCTGCACATTTGCAAAAAATGTTCTAAACTAGTCATGTAAATGCACAAAACAAGTAAAAAAGTAGATGCAATTATTTATTAAAGGCCTGCTGTGTGATTTTTTTGAAGAGCTGCAATTGAAAATTGTTAAAATATTTAAAAAATGAACATTGTAATGAACAGCCTCTAATTTGTAGCTTCTATATGACATTATCCTACAATCTAATATTTTGGTTTCCTGAGATGGGAAGAGACATTAACTGCAAATAAAGTGTATTTCTGGACAGTGGGAATGTGGCTTAACTGGAAAGTGCATTGGTTTACAAGAACACAACATGCCGAGAAAGTAACATAGACTTGATGCAGATAGGTTCCAAAAAGGCACTGGTATGCCCATTATATCAACATACCAAGTTTGGCTTAAATTGGCCTCATGCTTACCCCAGGTATGCATACATCCCTTAACTGTGTGTCTCAACTGGAGGGCTGTTCCAACCATTTACTACTATTTCTGGAAAGT
The DNA here is from genome assembly GCA_027410445.1 of Discoglossus pictus. NCBI lineage: Eukaryota > Metazoa > Chordata > Amphibia > Anura > Alytidae > Discoglossus > Discoglossus pictus. The sequence goes on from CM050168.1 coordinate 160,556,002, forward strand.
AGTATTATCTTACATTCCCCATGACTAGAAGAGCACAATATTGTATGTTAAAATGATCTATATTGTTAATTACATTAATACCAGCAGGAATATCTAAAGTTTTAAATATCTGTTTACATAAAGTCTATCCTGCCCACTGGCTGTTGAATGAGCAATTAACATATTGCACTCTATGGGGGAAGGCTGTGACTGATAGCATAGCGTCGCTGTGGACTCACTTTACACTACACTGCACTGACCTGGTCAGGTGAGTCCAGTATTCCATGCCTGCTCATATACATGTGGTAAGGGTTATTTTTTTTTATTTTTTGTTTGTTTATTTTGTTTTTATCACTACATGGAGTACTGGAGGAGAGCAATAATCCCTCTGAGCTGGTCTGCGTTGCTCAAATTCGAGAGAGGCAAGAAAGCATAAACCTTGTATTTTCTGCTGTAAGAAAATAAAAAACCCTTTACAAGTTCTGTTCTGTTCAAATTGGAAATATAAAAACCTTAGCATTGACTTGAATGGTGGACACACCCCTGCAACCCGATTGGTTGCAGTAATGTAGCAGCTCGTGGGCAGTCTGTTATACATGTAAACACAGATTTTATGTTTGATTTCTCAGTGAAAAAGGCATTTATTTCAAAAATTCAAAAAGGATTTCAACATATTTTTAGTGATGTGGCCCAAACTGTGCTGATATATTTATGTTATTTTATTGTTAACCACATATAATAGTTGTGGTAATTGTGAGTTGTCGTCACGCAATGTTAAAAGTTATGGGCTTGTGCATGCGAAATGAGCGCCTTTGGCGCTTATTGCGGGCCTCGTGATGAGGTGCGAAGGCGCTCATCATGAGGCCCGAAATGTACAGGTTTGACAGGGGCTTCAATGAGTGCTAAAGGCCTGTAAAGTAGGGGGGAGGGGAGAGGCTCACAATGACCTTGCAATTAACGCCGAAGGCCATAGGCCTGTGGCACGTAATCAGCAAAAGAGAGACACGGGGGGAAAGAAACAGGGGAGAGGGGGGAATGACACGGGAGGGAGAGGGTGTGGGGAGGAGACACAGGGGTGGGAAACTCTCACAAGCCATAGCGAGGGGCGGAAAATGTGGCTTAGCTGTAGATCGCAAGGCCCGCAAAGTGGGAGTAATTTCGAGTCTCGACATCCTGAGACTTACAAATTGAGGTTAAGATGCAAAATAGAGCATGCACGACAAATTTCGTATATAAACCAACTGTTTTGTTTTGCGACTGAGGCTATATATACTGGACAATTTCCAGATCTTTCTCACTTTCTCCTCAGGTGATGAACACTGGACAATTATCTGCTGGCATACTTTCTGATGAGAGATTGTTAGCTCTTTAGGATTTGGATTACAGAAAAGTACAGAGAATAGGTAAGGTATAATTACTTTCTAATTAATTAATTTATTATTTAAAAAAAACAAATTATGGCAAATATTAGAATTTAATTAAAACTTCTTAAAATATTTGAGGTAACATTATTCATGTATAGCAATATTTAGAAGAAAAAAAATTGCTGCTTTATAAAAATAAAAAAAATAAAAAAAATGTACATAAATTTATAATAAATACATTTAAAGCTAAAAAAAGAGATAAATTAAAGAAAAATAGTAGGCTATTATTCAAGAATGAAATAATAATTGTTTTTATTTGATTTTACAGTTTGCAGCTCTCTGTCAATTTGAAAATACACTTGCTGAAGACAGTGTCACAGAATTTGTTGCCTACAGTGGCCGTTGATGAAGATAGACTGTCATCTCTGCATGATATTCCCTTCAACTACTTAGATATAATAGGTATAGCATTCATTTCTTCAATAATTATATAATTGAATAAATAATTAAAAAATAACCAAAACAATATAGTAAGAGCAAGTTAATTAATAACTACATAGATTAAAAATTGGAAGATCATCAATTAATGTTGGGGATTGTGGTTTAATGAAAGTATATTAATAGAGAACATAATCATGATAGGGAATGTGCAGCAGATATTAGTAATTTAATAGTTTTGGATAGAATGAATTAACTATTAATTGAAATACCCCCCCCCCCACCCCAAAAAAGAGAACATTAATGTACTGTACTACTGTTTAGACATAACAAATATGAATAATTAGATTGGAACACAGGTTTCATATAATGACACTTGCTTTTTTCTTCCAGATTGAAAAAAAAAAAGCTGGACAGAATTGACATACCATCATAAGTTGAAAAGAAGAGTGGAGTCAGAAAAATAACGGAAGTTTAATTTGTTAATCGATTACAACTTCAGGCAAGCTAAAGAAACATATTAGCAACATGTGAACAATATGGTAACGAGAGTAATGTGGATATAGATAGTAATATTGATATATGTTCTCACGATAGGCCATTATTTACATCTCTATCAGTAGAGCCTCACAATTGTGGTTTGTTGAATGTTGTTTGTCAGTTTTGTAGGGCTTATCATTTTCAACAGGAAAGAGATGGTGAGTTTATTAGTTGTCAGAAAGGAAAGGTAAGACTTCCAGAAAGAGACCAATTTCCACAATATTTACAAAGTATAATGAGTGATCCTACATTTCCAAATTATAGTAATTTCAAACAAAACACAAGAGGTTATAATAATGCAATTTCATTTGCTTCTATGGGTGCAACATTATCTGCTAATGTTCCAGAACATGGCCTTACTGTTTTAAAGTCCAAGGACAAATTTACCACTTCGCATTTACACCCAGAAGTAGGAGAGCAAAGAAAATTTGCTCAACTATATGTCCTAGATATTAAAGAAGCAGTTTTTCAAGAGCTTGATAACATTATGGCAAAAGACCCATATAGGAAACTTAGAAAAAAGAGTAAACCTTTGGTGAAATTGTCTGGTTTAATTATTAATTATTTTAATGTTATTTTGATGATAACTATTAAATATATTACCAGATAATTACTGAAAGAGTGTAAATTACTTGTAGATTAAAGACAGAAAAGTAAGGACACCCATATTTCTCAGTAATTCTATTGCTACAGAGATAATGTTATTTGAAGGGGGCCAAGGTATTTAGAAACAGTTTTTTGAAAAAAACATTTTAAAATTATGGCATGTGTTATCACTTGGCTCTAACCATACCCCGTTTAGTAATTGGAAAATTATTGAGTACTGGCTGTCTAATCCTAACAGTGCAGCAATGTTAGCTGATGACATAAACGTTTTTTTTTTACACTAAAGCTTCTCCGGAAACTGGGGCTGGCTGGCTTTAAATGGCCCATAAGGCTTTTATAAGGGGCACCTGTATCAAACTTGCTTCTCAGCACAAAAGTCCCTCAAACAAAAAGAGTCAGACTTGACAGCCATCCTCAGTAGTCTGGAGAAGGCCAATCAACAGAACCCATATAATAAATTACGTAAACAAATTGACAAGATTAGATTATAGTTAGATGGGGTGCTCTCACATCACACTGAAAGAGCTATGAGAAAGACAAAGCATCTGTATTATTAGAAGGCTAACAAGCCAGATAGGATGCTGGCTAGGAAACTAAAGACAAAGATACTCAGTCTAGAGTCACTCAGATCAGAATGCCCTCTGGTAAGATTTAATTTAGTCCAAATGAAATACAAAAGACATTTCAAAGTTTTTATCAACAGATCTATTCATCTTAGTCTCAACCAGGGGACTCAGACCTTGATTGCTTTCTGGGATCACTTGAACTCCCCTCTGTAATGGAACAACAATTACCTAGCTTGAATTCAGACGTTTCCCAAGAGAAGGTGAAGGCAACCATTCAGTCTTAAATTGGACAAGTCCCCAGGGCCGGATGGCTTCTCAAATTTATATTATAAGAAATTACAACTCCGCAGTAGCCAACTTGAAGCTGATGGGGAATCACAGAGCCCAGATTCAGATTCAAAGGGGTACTAGGCAGGGATGCCCATGCTTGCCTTTGCTGTTCGCTCTTGCCATAGAGCCGTTAGCACAGGCGATTCAAACCCACAAAGAGATTCAAGGACTCCAAGTAGGCCTCCAGCACTTTAAGTGTACTCTCTTTGCTGATGACTTGGTATGCACCCTGACTGATCCCTTAACCTCTATCCCATCACTTATGTATGTTATAGACAAGTTTAGCAGAATATCAGGCCTTAAACTTAATATAGAGAAAACTGAGGCTCTAAGCCTAGGCATCACCCAATCCAACGTAGAAAGTCTAACCATAATGTCATCTGGCCTGAGCATTACATAAAATATTTGGGAATCCACATTACGCCTAGTTTCTCTATAGACCTTTATAAAGCAAACTATCCTCCTATGTATAAAAGGTTAAAATATCAAATTTCACAGACAGGCCGCATAACAGCCACCAAAATGAATATTTTGCCCAAGATTTTATATATTTTCAGAAGTCTCCCTATTCCAGTCCTTAAAAAAATTAGATAGATTTCAAAATAGTTTATTTCAATTTATTTGGAAAAACAAGAGGCCCTGTATCTCTAAAAGAATAATGTACAGACATAAAAGGAGAGGGGGAGTCTCATGCCCAAACTTAAACTATTTTAAAGCGGCATGACTCGCGCAGCTACCCTTGGCACACTCTACTAAACACCAGCCAAGCTGGGTTTTCTTAGAAAAACAACAAATGTCCCCCCATAGTTGGGATAAGATAATCTGGGTCCCGAGTAGACGGTGTCCTTTTAGATCACACCAAAATCCAATGATAAATGTAACCTAACTGCTTGGGGATGGGCAAGAACCAGGATCTGACTTGATCTGGATACCTCTCCTCTGCTATCTGTTCTCTCCTTTCCTCAGGTCTTAGCGGATTCTAGCATAGTCTCCAAACTTTGGTGGGTCTCTATAGGCCTAGATAGATTTAGTATATATATATATATATATATATATATATATATATATATAGAAGTTTCAATTTTGCATAGCTCGAGATTTACCTTATGTACCTGGTATATGGGAAGTATAACATCAAACAAACAATAAATAAACAAGTCAATGAAATTATTACCTGTATCTTCCCTGCTTTTTTTTATTTTTTTCCTTCCTTCTTCCTGTCTATCTTCTTCAGTTTACGCAATTTGCCAGTAGTTGTCAACGCCCAAGGCACCTTTCACCTTGACCTAGAGTCTCCGCCTCAATCCGGTTACGCCTTCCCTTTCGAGTGTACTAATTTCTATTCTTATTCAAGTTTTTGTTAAATTAAAATAGCTTTGTCCGATTCTATCCATCTATCCCAGATTTGACTAAAAGTGGAGAGGGAGTTGTTTATTGAATGCGTCATTTTTTCATATATCATGATGTGGTTTAATTTTTTTATAACCTCTTGGGCGTCTAAATGGGGTGATTTCCAATTCTTTGCAATGTGGCTTTTGGTTGCCAGCATGGCCATTTGTATCCACTTGTTATAGTTCTTACTAACGTTTAATACCGGCATTCCCAGTAAGCATGTCTCCCTAGAGGGGTCTATTTCCCTGTCTAATACCTCAGAGATCATTGCAGTTACCCTTCGCCACAAGGCCTGTACTCTTGGGCAGTCCCACCAGATGTGGCCAAAGGTTCCTCTATCTGAGCAGTTCCTAAAGCACTCAGGTGGGGAAAGCGGATTTATCTTATTTAGCCTGTCAGGTGTCATGTATACCCTGTGTAGTACTTTAGTTGCTGTCTTTAGTCAGTGCCTTGTGTATTAGTCAGAGTCAGACCTTTGTGTATTTAGTCAGAGCCTTTAGTCAGTGCCTTGTGTATTTTTCCCCATCTCTGGGTGTCCCAGGCTATTCTCAATTCCTGTTCCCATTGTAGGACGTGTTTAGGCTTTTGATCTTTAGGTGGCTTGTTGGCAAGCGAGTAAAGGGTACCAATTATGCCTCTGGCTAGGGGATTCTGCACACGTACTTTCGCAAACCAGGTGTCATGTGGGGGTCCCCAGGTTTTGACCAGTTCTTGGACCCTGTGGCATATCTTGTTGTAGTTAAATATCTCCCTGTCTGGGATTTTGTACTTATTTATGAATTGTATAGAGGTTAGGAGGTTGCTGTCTTGGAACCATGTCCCAAGCAGATCTAGTTTCCCCGAGAGCCACCACGCTTTTGAGTCCCCCCCCCCCCCCCCCAACTCCTTCATAATCTAGGCCCCGGAAAGGACTGGCGTGAGAGATGAAAGGGTGTGTGCTAACTGCCGCCTGGAGTTCGCCCCCCTCCACTCCTGCAAGGATAATTTAATCATTGGATTATTATAGCCTGATTTTGCTATCGGGGAAGTGTCAGGGACCAAATGATATTATCCCATTTGTAGGGTTTCATTTGATAGTTTTCTAGGAATACTTACATTGGTTGGTGTTCACTGGAGTGGGCTTGTGGTAGGAAGGAAATCTGGGCTGCTTTAAAGTAGTGTATCAAATTTAGGCACGCCAGACCCCCTGCTTCTCTGTCTCTATACGTTAGGGACTTGTTAATTCTCGGGTGTTTGTGTTGCCAAATGAATCGAAATACCGCTTTTTGAAAGCCATCTAGGTCTCCTCTGTAAGAAATTAAAAGGTAATTTCTAGAGATTCGATTCTTTTGAGAATGATTGACAAATAAAACACACCAATAAGATTTATGAATTAACATATATTTATATATTTCTGTGCACAAAAACAAATAATCATACAAGAACGTGTGGGAAAACAAAGTAACACAAAAACAAATAATCACAAATGTAAAGTTTTATGAAATAACAAAATACAAACAAAATATATCCTATATATTTATATATAAGCACAATTAGTTGATATTTAATTGCTGGCTCCTACAAAAAGAAAACACCTAAATTATTTTTAACCCTTCAAGAGGAAAGAAAAACAGCAAACATTTCCCCAGTATCCAGAAAGAACAAAACATTAATTAATATATATATATATATATATATATATATATCCACATATCATCAGTATATAGCAATAAAGAAAACAGTAATTACTATTTTTACCCCAATATATATATCATCAGTATAGAGGGAAAAAGAAAAAGAATTAGTCATCAATCAGACATGCAATATAATTACCCTGCGTGGATCAAAAATATTGAGAGGTATAGTTACCACCTATGGTCTATTGGTCACCTCAGAACCTCTCTGTGTGGGATCTCTATGTTCCCTCTCCTTCTGCCATTGTGAATTTAAGCTGTTTTTTTATATGATATTTGGGCTGTCTCGCCCCCCTCTATATCTTAATTGGATCTGTTGACAGAGTAGCCTGTTCTGACTTTCTCACAATCTTAACCAATAGATCTCTTTAGTCAACTGTACTAAAACAATTACCATTATCATTGATTATCTTCTCCACGGGTGGTGCCCTGTATTTATGTGAATAGACCCCATAAATCTTGTCTATATGACAGATGTGAGAATTGCAATTATGTGTTTTTCTCACCCCTTTGATGTGTTTCTTTTGGAATTTAACCCGGGAATGACTGACTGACCTCTTAATGACATTTATATATCTACACATATCATATATATATATATATATATATATATATATATATATATAAAGGAAGAGAAAGAAAATAATAACATAAACATAATGTATTGTAGGCCAATATGTATGACCTATTTCTTATACCTCTATGTATCCTAATCGGGAGTGTTCTAAAATAGTATAACATTTTGGGTAACATGTTCATTTTAAAAGCGTTTATTCTTCCTGTCCATGACAGGTTGTATCTATTCCACCTAAGTAGCTCTGCTTGTAATTTTTTGTAAAGGGGGGTATAATTTTCTTTGTATAGAGCTGACATCTCGGGGGTGAGATTAACTCCTAGGTATTTGATACTTCCCCTTGGCCATGAAAACGAGTGTCCTTCTTTTAGGGCTTGTACCTGGTCTGAGGGTACTCTTATGCATATTATTTCAGATTTATCCGCATTAACTTTAAGGCCTGACAAGTTCCCATATCGGGACATTAAATCCATAAGTGCTGCTATTGAGGTTACCGGATTTGTAAGCGTGCACAGGATGTCATCTGCAAACAAGCTACATTTCATTTGTTGACATCCAACCTCAATACCCTGTATCGTGGGCCATGCCCTAATGGCCTGAGCAAGAGGCTCGATGGCTAGAGCGAATAGTAACGGGGACAGGGGGCATCCCTGCCTCGTACCTCTCTAAATGTTTATAAGATATCTATTAGCCCCTGGAAGCTTAAGGCTTGCCGTCGGTGCTTTATATAATGTGTTTACTAGATTTGTAAATTTGCCTCTAATGCCGAATTTATCTAGTACCGCATGTAAATAAGGCCATTCAACGGAGTCAAATGCCTTTTCTAGATCTAAGGCTACTAAACTGAGAGGTATATTCGCACTTTTAGCTATGTGGGAAACGTTTAGAATACGTTGTATGTTATCCCCAGCTTGTCTGTACGGCACAAAGCCCACTTGGTCTTTGTGTATTAGTTTGGGTAGGAATTTGGCTACCCTTGCTGCCATTAGCTTAGCTAGGACTTTAATGTCCCCGTTTAAAAGGGATATTGGCCTATAGTTCCTTGAGTTTAACGTATCCTTTCCTGGTTTAGGGATAAAGATTACATCCGCCTGGTTTAGCTCGGGTGGCATTGGTACTCCTAATAGCATCTCATTAAATAATTTGCTTAGGTGTGGGGCAAGGTGTTTTGCAAGGCTTTTATAGTACAAGTTCGAGTAGCCATCCGGGCCAGGGGCTTTTCCTGCTTTAAGCGTTTTTATAGTGTCAATAACTTCGGACGGGTTATCTCTGCATTTAGGGAGTCTAAGTCCCCCTCCGAGATTTTAGGAATGTCTAGGCTGTTGAGGAATTCCTGCACTGTGAAGTTGTTGGCTTTCGTTTTTGCCGAGTAGATTTCTTGAAAGCACTTGTGGAATGTCTTTTTTATTTCCGATTGGTTCATTGAAATTTCTCCACTTTCTGTTTTAATTTTGGTGATATGAGTTAAGTTTTTCTTTAGGTTGAGTCTGCGTGCAAGCATAGGGGAGGGCTTGTTACCATGGGCATAAAATTTATGCCTAGTCTTCCTAAGGGCCTGTTCAGTTTTTACGGCTAGGACCACATCTAGTTCTAGTCTAGTGTTGTCTAGCTGGGTTCTAGAGACCCCTGGAACTTTGGCCTGACTTGCCTTTTCCAAGTACTGCAGTTTTTTAAATAAGGCATTTTCTTTTTGAAGGTACTGTTTCTTTCTGGCAGCTGCCAGTTTAATTAAGGTGCCTCTAATGTATGCTTTGTGCGCTACCCAGACCCACCCTATGTTTGCCTCGGGGACCATGTTTAACGTGAAGTATTCTTGAATGTCATGTTCTATTTGTGCTAGCGTTCCGGGATTGGTTAGAAGTGCCTCGTTTAAGCTCCACTTCCCAGGGGCTGTGAGGCTAAGTCCCAGCTGAATTTTGATGCTCACTACCGCGTGGTCAGACCAGGGGCAGGGGTGGATCTGGGCATCCACTGTATGGTTAAATAGCGAAGTATGAGTTAGAAGAACATCTATTCTGGAATAGGAATTGTGAGTTGGAGAATAATAAGAGTATTCCTTTTCCGAGGGGTGAAGTCCCCTCCAGGCGTCAGTCAACTCTAACTCCCTCAATTGTGTGTGGATTGTTTTGAGCTGTTTCATGTTACGCGTGAATTGGGTTGCTCTTGATCTGTCTACAGAAGGCTCAAGAGTAAGGTTAATGTCACCTCCTAGTATGATTTTGCCACAGTCTTTTTGCTTCAAGGTGCTTAGCAATTTAATGAGCGCTCTGGTGGGCGCTGTGGTGAAGGGATAGATATTAACCAGTGAGATTCTAAGATTTAAGATGGTTCCTGTTAATATTAGATAATTACCCTCTTTGTCCTTGGTTTGTTTTTCTACTACAAATGGGAAATCACGGTGTATTAATGTAGTTAAGCCTGCTTTTTTGCTTTTCTGGTTGCATGTGTAGAATACTGGGAATTCCTTGTGTAGGTAAGTGGGTACCTTGCCCTGGGCGAAATGGGTCTCTTGCATAAATATGACAGATGGATGGAATCTTTTATAAAACAGGAAGGCTTTGCGTCTTTTAAATTGAGAGTTGAAGCCCCTTATGTTGTGTGTTAAAAAGTTGTGCTCTACGTCAGCCATTGGTTTTTCGTGTAGTTAGCTGTATGTGTTCTCTGTGGGGAGTGTGTGGCGGCTAGGTTACCTGGGTGTAGAATGCTGAAGGACCAAGACCCGCGCCGGGGTCCCCCCTTGGGTGCCTTGGGCGCCGAGACTGCCTGTAAACTGGATAGACTCCCGGAGCAGCCTCTCCTTGTCGTCTGGCTCTTCTTTCGGTCCCTGGGTTCGGCGGGAGACCAGGTGGTGGAGGCCTCAACCGCTTAAGCTGTTCCAGAGGCAGGTAGTGGTCATTGGGGGTTAAGTGTGGGCTTCTGGGCTGCGTGGGTCGCCCCTGCTGCACTTCTCTGCTGTGCTGCTGCTGCTGATGGTCGCCGGGGAGGCCGGGTGCACCAGGCCTCGACCATGCGGCGTGTCAATTAGCCCCGATTCTCCCAATTTTTATATCTTCCTATTCCCCTGCACCCCCTTGCTCTTATGCTGGTGCTTAAAGAGTTTTTTTTATGGGGGATTAGGGCAGATTACCCTGGATTGTCTGGGTTGGAGCTGTTGCCGGGCATGTCTAGCTGCATCCCTTGTTAGGCCACGCCCCCCACATATTCAGGTCTTAATGAACGAGCTAAAGATCTTATTAAAATGTTTATGGGACCTGTATTGGAAATCTCTGGACTTAGACTGTTTTTTCTCTACTATAATAATGTTTGTTTGTTTAGTTTATATGACTGTTTATTTTTTATTTACTTTTTGTTTTGTTTTTCTATTTTATGTTTTTTTCTTGTTTCTTGTTTTGAATTTTTGTTTTTCTCTTCTTTTATACAAAGAGTATTTGAAATTGTTTTGGAAATTATTTTGTGCATGGTTTATTTTCTATACATGGTGAATTTGGATTGATATCCCCACATGGACCATGACTCATTCTGTGTGTTACAATCTCATAAAGTTTTAAATATTTTTCTGGATGTGGCAGTTCAGTAGTAATTATTGAATCCACTCTCTATGCAGTATTCAATTTATCTTTTTCTTGCATTATTAAAAATATGTGATCATGTGGCAGGTCACTTTTTTGGAAATTCAATGTTATAAACAAAAGTCACACATTTTCCAGATAACTCTGCTTTAGTTATATCATGTATTAATGAATTGTGTTTTATTTTGAATACTCTTGCCACTAAATCTGGTTGGTCAGAAGTATTTTGGCCAAGTTTTAAATTTTCCTTGATCTCTGGCCATTGTGGATTACATGTGAGTGTAATGAATAAATCAGGTTTTCCAAATTTTGTCACAGTAGCCATGGCATCAATGTATCTTTCTTGCATATTGCGAGGAGATCCTTGGAAAGTGGATGGGAAAATGATTGCTCTGTCGGTAGCCAATTCAGCTACATAATCCATCAATCCACAATATTGTTCTATGCAAAGCTTGTTTTGTTGAAATTTGTTAACATTTAGATTATTTGCTTTGACTTGTGGATATGAATTAATAATCCATTGTTGTGTGAGTTTTCCCCCACATAAAATTGGATTAAAATGATCGCGAATAGCAGTTTGTACCACTTTATATTCCAGCATAGAAATATTGTTTCTACCACAAACTTTAGTATTGGGATAACTTTGCAATTTTAATTGTGGTTCCCATCCTGGCTCACCATTTGGAAAGAAAATTGGATGAATGAATGAATTGGAAAAATGGATCCAAATTACAACTCAATATATTGATGTTTAGAAAAGGTTGGTCTTCGTTGTGTGGATATATTCTAATATCCAGCTGAAAAGGGGGTTCACCATCCTAATTTTTTTTTTTTTCCATAAAGTTTTTATTAGGGATAATCAAGAAAAACTTGTACAAAAATAAGCACAGTCTATAAAACATAATTCCACATGTCAAGAAAGGATAATTACTATCCTAAGCAACTGCTTCTCTTTGTTGAATTATTCCTTAATATAATTTTAATGTTTTCAGTGCACAAATTGGCATAAATAAACAATCGTGTTACAATCTATATATTCTACGAACATATATGAAAAGAGAAAAGGAGAAATAGAGAAAGAGGAAGAAGTGAAGAAAAGAAGAGAAAAATAAACAAATAACCAAAGAAATGAAGAAGTAAAAGGAAAAGAGCAAATAGTAGACAATTGCTTCCCGTCAGCTCTTCTACTTCAGAAGGTCAGGATTTGACTATAACGTGGCCTTTTCAGTTCCTGTGCTACCCAATCTTAGTTTTACTGTCGTTACCTTTCGTCCGAAGAAGCCTCCAGTGTCCTCTCCCGCTCCGCCTGTTCCAGTCCGCCCCCCGCTCCACTCCTCTTCCAATTGTAAAGAGCCTCCCTAGCAAAAATTCAACTCGTCCCCCCACTACCTATGATATGCAGTCGGGGGAGGAGATCCAGGGTCCCCATATTTCCAAAAACTTTTGATGTGTGTCCAATAGTGTATGAGTCATTCTCTCATGTATAAATAGGAAGTTTATTTTGTTTTTGATTTCCTGGAAGTTAATGGAGTTGTCCTTCCACCTTCTAGCTATGATGTTTTTTACTGCCAGGTAAATCAGTTGTGTCAATTTATTGCCTAGCCCTCCTAGTTCCTTATAATTCCTGCCTAAGAGACATGTCGTAATGGAAGGTTTAAGTGGGATACTAAATAATCTTGAAATTAGATCAGCCGCTCTAACCCATGTTTCAGAGACTAAAGAACATTTCCACCACGCGTGAATGAAGTCCCCTCGTTTCTGGCATCCCCTAAAACATTTATCCGAGTTTGTAGGCACAATTCTATTTAGTCTAGCGGGGGTCATATATGCCCTATGTAGGATTTTCAGCTAGGTTTCCAACAAGCTATAATTAAGGGACCCTTTAGAAAGGCTAGAGAAAGCTTTAGACCAGGAGGGCTCATGCCAGGTCTGTTCCAAGTCCAGCTCCCACTTCAGCATAAAGGAAGGCTTTGGTGAATCCAAGGGGGGAGCATTAATTATGTTATATATTGCTCCCAGTGTACCCTTAGTAAGGGCTGAGTGTTTGCAAACCGTGGTGAGCCAGGAGTCTTTAGGTGGGCCAAATTCTCTGAGAACTCCTTCCATCCAGTGCCTGATTTTAATATAGTTAAATATTTCCGAATCAGGAAACTCCCTCCCTCTGCAAACTGTTCCTAGAGAAATAATCTTCCCCCCTTCCAGCCATGAGCCTAATTTATCTAATTTTTGCAAAGTCCAAAAATGTTTAGAGTTAGAAGAGAGGGTAGCCGAGAGAGAGGGAGAAGTGAAAATCGAGGTGAGAGGAGTTACCGGGTATGCTAGATTGTGGGTTTTCTTGGCCCAGTTCCAGATTTTTAAAGTAAATTTAGTGATTGGATTACTTATGTAAGAACCAAGAGTATTCGAATTTGGTGCCCATAGGATAGAACCCCACGTGAGGGGGGGCATTTGTGCCTCCTCTATGAAAACCCAGTTAGGCTGGAGGGAAGTGGAATGTGCCAGAGGAATAAAGGCCAGTTGTGCCGCTCTGAAATAGCTAGAGAAATTCGGGCATGAGAGACCTCCCTTGGATTTATGTCTATACATGACCTTCCTCGCTATTTTCGGGGGTCTATTCCTCCAGATGAACTTGAACACCAGGGACTGAAAGCGAGCTAATTCTGAGTTATTTACTTGAACAGGAAGGGTTCTGGCTAGGTACAGGAGCCTCGGAAGGATGTTCATCTTCACCGAGGTTATCCGACCCGTCCAAGAAATATGCTTCCTCATCCAAATGTTCAAGTCCCTCTAAAGAACCCTGAAGGGGGGGGGGGGGGGGGGGGAAATTGGCCTTATAAATTCTAGCTAAAGAACTAGTAATATTTATCCCCAAGTAGTTAATATGATTGGCCGGCCACCATCCTAATTTTTAAAGACCATGGCAACCTCATTTACTGTTGGTAAATTATACAGTCTTTGATCAGTATTGCAATCTCTTTTCAAAACCATATTTACTCTTGGCATTGGCAATTGATGTATCTGAGCATGTTGCTGTTGTTCTTTTTTAACCTCTGCAATCTTTTTGTATGCTTGACTATATGGGTTGTTGGCCATAATTGTATCCAGCTGTTTAAAGACTATGCACAAACACTGCTTATTTTCAGGAAGCATTATCCGTTGTTCAACAGCTTCCATTGTATCTAGGACATATAACTGTGCAAATTTCCTTTGCTCTCCTTCTTGTGGGTGGAAATGGGAAGTGCGGTGATAAATGAACTCTAAAACAGTAAGGACCATATCCTGGGACATTTTCTGCTAATGTTGCACCCATTGAAGCAAATGAAATTGTTATAAGACCTGATGTTTTTTTTTTTATTAGTATAATTTGGAAATGTTGAATCTCTCATTATACTTTCTAAATATAATAATAATAATTAGGAAATGTGTGTCTTTGTGGAAGTCTTATTTTTCCCTTCTGACAGTAACTAATAAACTCCCCATCAGTGGATCTTTCCTTCAGAAAATGATAGGCCCCACAAAACTGACAAACCACATTCATTAATCCACGATAATGAGTGTCTACTGTTAGTGCTGTAAATAAAGGACTATCATGAGCTTCCTGAACATAGCTATCAGTACCAGTGTGCATATCAACATTGGTGTCATGTGAATCAACATTGGTGTCATGAGGCAATATTGGGTCATTAGGCAATGTTTCACAGACTCTTTTGGTCTTCTTCTCTTAGTCTTTGGGAAGTCTTGTGCGCCCGGGGAATCTCCCCATCTTTGCTTTCTTTCTCTTGCCACTCTTCTTTTTCATTCTTTCTTTGTTTCTGCTTTGTCCGCCATTTTAATCTGGAATTGTAAATACAGGCGTTTTTAGTTTAAATTGTAAATTTTTCTTGTATAGCAAACAACATGAATCAGTACATTCTTAAAATATTTTCTTAGTTACCTGAAGCATTAAAGGATTAACTTCATTTCCACTTTCTGATGGTGTTGAAGTTGAATTATTTTCTGTCTTCAAATCTGTAAGATATATAATGTATTTTTATTGTACATACATGAATGAATTAATCAATAACTTTCATCAATGCAAAAGCAAAAGACGTAATCATGTTTTGATAAAGAAGGGCATCTTTAAGTCATATACCTGTAATGGTGATGTAATTGCAGATGAGATGCTGCAGAGCTCAGGGTCTGTGTTCATTCAGGTCCAGTGTTCACCGAGATGAGCAAACTGTAAAATTACATGAAAAGCATTGTTAATATTTGTATTTAATTAATTAATTAATCAATTAAAGTATCATGTTTAATTTGCATACATGCAAAACATAAAGGCCTATGCATCAATATGAAATGTATCAGGTATTAGATTGTAAGTGTGCGAGTTTCCAATCTTGCGTCTGTGCCTTGGAAACAAGCTCTATGTACATTTGATTTTATGCTCAAAAACAGGGCCCTCCATTCTTTATAAGGTGCTAAGTTTGTATTCAACCCTGGTACAGTGCTACAGAATATGTTGGCGCAATATAAATAAAGATGATAATAATAATAATAATAATAGGTGTCAGAGCATAATAAACTGATTTAAATCTGTAACTGCTTTGAGGGTCCTATCCCTGCCAGGCAATGAGTATTAATACAAATATATAAGTGCAGTATAAAATATATATATATTTTTACTGCAGTGTAAAATATAATTTTTTGTAGGTCCAGAACATAATAAACTGATGTAAGTAATTGCACTGTAAAGTATATATATTTTTTACTGCAGTGTAAAATATATTTATTTTCGAGGTCTCAGAGCATAATAAAGTAATTTAAGTAAAATCAGTGCTAAATATACATTTTTTGAGGTGTTGGAGCATTATAAACTGATTGAGGTAAGTGCACTGCAAAATTTCCTTATTTGTAACTGCAGTGTAAAACATCCATTTATTTTATTTCAGGGTCGATTGCTGTCATGCAACAAGTATTAATACAGATATGTAAGTGTAGAGTAAAATATTGTAATGATTAATTAATGAATAAAATTAACGTTAATGAATAAGTGTATTAGGAAGACTTAAACATAATACAGATATCTAACTGAAGTGTAAAAAAGCTTTTTTTATTTTTAGTGGAATTTTTTTTGTTTTGTTTGTAATAAGCAATTAAGAAATGAATTTGAGATTATTAATAAATTAATTCATGAATACATGTATTATAAAGAGCTAATCATAATACATAAGGTCCTATTGCTGTCATTCAATGAGCATTAATACAGATATATAAGTGTAGTGTAAAATATAGTAATTCTGAATTAATTAATTAATTGACATTAATGAATAAGTGTATTAGGAAGACTTAAGCATGATACAGACATACAGTGTGTTGCAAAAGTATTCCCCCCCTTGACTTTTTACCTATTTTGTTACTTACAGCCTTGAGTTCAATGTTTTGGTAACCTGAATTTTATGTGATGGATCAGAACACAATAGTCTAAGTTGGTGAAGTGAAATGAGAAAAATATATAGATAAAACTATTTTTTAGAAAAAGAAAACAGAAAATTGGCATGTGCGTATGTATTCACTTTCTTTATTATGAAGCCCATAAAAAGCTCTGCTGCAACCAATTACCTTCAGAAGTCACATAAATAGTGAAATGATGTCCACCTGTGTGCAATCTAAGTGTCACATGATCTGTCATTACATATACACACCTTTTTTGAAAGGCCCCAGCGGCTGCAACACCTAAGCAAGAGGCACCACTAACCAAACACTGCCATGAAGACCAAGGAACTCTACAAACAAGTAAGGGGCAATGTTGTTGAGAAGTACAAGTCAGGGTTAGGTTAGAAAAAAATATCCAAATCTTTGATGATCCCCAAAGGCACCATCAAATCTATTATAATCAAATGGAAAGAACATGGCACAACAGAAAACCTGCCAGGAGAAGGGCCGCCAACCAAATCTCGGGCAAGGAGGGCATTAATCAGAGAGGCAGCACAGAAACCTAAGGTAACCCTGGCTGAGCTGCAGAGTTTCACAGCAGAGACTGGAGTATCTGTACATAGGACGACAATAAGCTGTACCCTCCATAGAGTGGGGCTTTATGGCAGAGTGGCCAGAAGAAAGCCATTACTTTCAGCAAAAAACAAAATGACACATTTTGTGTTTGCGAAAAGTCATGTGGGAGACTCTCAAAATGTATGAAGGTGCTCTGGTCTGATGAGACTAAAACCAAAAAACAAACACATCAGAACACCCAAAGAACACCATCCCCATAGTGAAGCATGGTGGTGGCAGCATCATGCTGTGGGGATGTTTTTCAGCAGCCGGGACTGGCAAACTGGTCAGAGTTAAGGGAAAGATGGATGGTGCTAAATACAGGGATATTCTTGAGCAAAACCTGTACCACTCTGTGCGTGATTTGAGGCTAGGATGGAGGTTCACCTTCCAGCAGGAAAATGACCCCAAACACACTGCTAAAGCAACACTTGAGTGGTTTAAGGGGAAACATGTAAATGTGTTGGAATGACCTAATCAAAGCCCAGACCTCAATCCAATAGAAAATCTGTGGTCAGACTTTTAAGATTGCTGTTCACAAGCACAAACCATCCAACTTGAAGGAGCTGGAGCAGTTGTGCAAGGAGGAATGGGCAAAAATCCCAGTGATAAGACGTGACAAGCTCATAGAGACTTATCCAAAGCAACTTGGAGCTGTGATTGCTGCAAAAGGTGGCTCTACAAAGTATTGACTTTAGGGGGTTGAATAGTTATGCACATTGACTTTTTCTGTTATTTTGGCATATTTGTTGTTTGCTTCACAATAAAAGAAAAAAAAACATCTTCAAAGTTGTGGGAATGTTCTGTAAATTAAGTGATGCAAATCCTCAAAAATCCATGTTAATTCCAGGTTGAGAGGCAACAAAACACGAAAAAATGCCAAGGGGGGGGGGGGGGGGATACTTTTGCAAGGCACTGTATAACTGCAGAGAAAAAGACACCTTTTTTTTAGTGCAGTGGTCAAAAAATTTTTTTTTCCAATTAGCAATTAATACATGAATTAATGAATAAATGTATGATAAAGAGGTAAGCATAATACATATATATATAACTGCAGTGTATAATATACATTTTTCTTCCTGTAGTATAATTTTTTTTTTTATTAAGAAACTATTCATTATTAATGTACATTAATAATTACATAATAAATGTATTAGAAAGAGCTAAGCATACTAAAGATATATAAATACAGTCTAAACTAGATATTCTTTTTATTTATATTAATAATTAATTAATGAATAAATTAATATACTTACCTATTTATCAGAAATAGCCAGCAATCAATATCCTGAAGAGTTAACAATCTCTTTGGGTTTTCCGGCAGCAGAAAATGTCAAGTCAGACTGTCATGACCTGAGGAGAAAGTGTCAGCAATGCGGCAAGTGTGTAATATATATAGGCTATGTGCACGAGACCAAACCATTGTTTTAGGCGGGAAAGCCGCTATTTCAGAATCGTAATGTTTTGATTTTCAAATTAGTGCTGTAAAATGGTGGCGGTATTCTATGTCTTACGCGCCTCGCAAGCATTTTCTGTCCTTCCTAATAGTGTGTTTTGTACCTTGTACGTGCCTGGGTAAAAGTCGTACGTCCCTGGTGGTGTTTTGTCTTCGCCTCGGGGTCGTGTAGCCTTGTTTTCATTTTTTTCAGCCGCCATTTTTTCTTCTCACTTAGCCGGTTTTCAAGTGCCGAAACTGCTTAAATTCAACTTAAATTCGCATGCAACCTCACTCCCAGACGTGCAGGCTGTACCCCTGTGCTGTGTGTGATGTTTTTTGTTTATGTTTTTTTTTGTTATTATTCTGTGGTTTTGGTGTTTTTTGATGTACGCGGATTGGCCGTTTACATCGTATTTTTGCAACTTCGTATTTTTTTTTTTCTAAGTCACTATTTATTTTTCTAAGTCCCGCGGCTCTTATTTTTTTTCAAAGTCCCGCTTTTCTGGTTTGTTTTTTACCGAGATTGAGACGCCATAGGGCCTCCACCTCCTTCGGCTCATTGCAGCTGACGTGGGAGCCTCCACCTCCGCCAATGCGGCCCTCGCTTTGCAAGGCCCGCATTTGCAGCCCAAACTGCTTCTCGAGGGATGAGCGTGACGACAACTCACAATTTGACAATTATAATATGTGATTATGTTTACAAGTCACTGATGCACTTTTCCCTGATAAGCACTTTAAACATTACATTTTTACACAATAATCATTATTATGTTACTGGACTGGGTGACTAGACCTTTGCTTATATTTATATTATAGCTCTGACTCCTTTATTACAATTATAATTATATTGGCCAATATTTAAAAAGATAGAATGAATTGTTGATTGTATAATTTCTGCAAAATCGAACTATATATTATATATTGTGCACTTATGTAATGTATGCACCTTATCTACAGTAGTAAAACTATATCTCATCAATCACCATGGGTGGATACTGTATATTTTTTATATTTTTAATGGACGTATTTTTCAATCTTGCTGTTTAATTATAAAATGTATTGAATAAAAAACGTTTCTAAATACCTTGGCCTCCTTCAAATAACATTAGCTTTGCAGAAATAGAATTTCTGAGAAATATGGGTGCCCTTTCTTTTCTCTCTTTAATCTACAAAAACCCATATACTCAAGCATAAAAAATTATCAGAAATAGAAAGAGAACTACAAAATCAGTTTCCTATCCCAAGAGTCAGTATGGTTCTTAGAAGAGATAAACGCTGTTATAATTTACCATCATCTAATGAGGTTGCGATGGTGTTTCAAAATTATGATGGGGAACCACCATTTAAGCGTGATATTAGAATATATCCCAGAAATCAAGAGCAACCTTTCATTAATATAAGTATCTTAAGTAGTAATTTGGTTCCAATGACATATCTGATTTTTTTATCCAAATGGTGAGGCAGGATGGCAACCTAAATTAATACTTCCAAGTTATCCAAACAGTACATTTTGTGTCAGTAACAATATCTCAATGCTTGAATATAAAGTTGCACAAACTATTATTCAATATGAATTTTATTTAAATTTTATATGGCGGAAAACTGACGCAACAATGGATCATTAATTCATATCTACAAGTAGAAGCTAACAATTAAAAGTTTATAAAATTTCAACAAAATAAGTTATGTGTTGAACAATATTGTGGACTTATGGATTATGTCGCTGAATTTGCTACAAACAGAGATCTTCCAGCTGGCCGAGCTATCATTTTGCCATCTTCTTTTCAAGGATCTCCTCCGCAATATGAGAGAAAGATACAATGATGTGATGGCTATTGTTACTAAATTTGGGAAACCAGATTTATTTATTATATTTACATGTTATCCACAATGGTCAGAGATTGTGGATAATTTGAAAGATGGACAAAGTGCTTCTGATAGACCAGATTTAGTGGCTCGAGTCTTCAATTTGTGGAAAAATTGTAGATAATCAATATGTGGTTCCATATAATCCACATTTGCTGATGAAGTACAATGCACACATAAACGTGGAAGCTTGCACTTCTATCAAATCTATTAAATATGTGTATAAATATATTTGCAAAGAATATGAAGCAGCAACTGTAGTTGTGTAAAGTGCACAAAACGAACAAGATAATCAAATTTTGCATGATGACCTTTCATGTTATGTAGATGCTCGGTATGTTAGTGCTCCAGAAGCAATGTGGCGACTTCTGAAACTTGAAATGCACGATCGATCAAATGCCGTCTATCGATTAGCTGCACATTTGCCACAAAGACAATTTGTTTACTTTCATTCTGGGGACGAAAGAAAAGCTCTTGCCCAAAATAAATATAGAGAAACGACACTTACTGCTTGATTTACATTAAATTGTAACGACAGTGAGGGACGGAAATTCTTTGACATTGAGATTCCATATCATTATGTGTTCATAATTGGGGCATGGCGAAAAAGCAGTGGTAATAAAATTATCCCCAGAATTTATACTGTTAGTCCAAGAGACATTGAACGTTTTAGTTTACGATTACTCCTTTTAAATGTTCCTGGTGCCCAAAGTTTTGAAAATGTACGCACAGTGAATGACATAGTTTATGATAACTTTCAATTGGCTATGCGACATAGAAACTTCCTTGCAGATGATACTGAATGGGAGAGATATCTAGAAGAAGTAGCACTATGTCAAATGCCAAGGCAGATGAGTGAACAGTTTTCATTCATTTGCATATTTTGTAATTTACCTGGTGCATTATCTTTGTGGAACAATGTAAAATCAAATATATGTGAAGACTTTATGAAAAATTACAGTGAGTCCATTGCAGAATTAAAAGGCTTAATGGAAATTAAAGAGGTATTTCTTTGTCATGGATTAAGATGTGCAATTTATAATTTACCAGATCCAGGAATTATAGAGGACATAAACTATAAAGAGTATGACTGTGATGTGGAAAAATAAAAAGCAAACGAAAAATAGCACATACATTAGAATTGGAAGCATCTAATGCCATACAACAAGCACTAGATGATGAAATGCTCATGGAACGTTATTTCTATCTAGATAGACCCGGTGGATCAGGCAAAACATATCTATATCATTTATTGATGAGTTTAATTCGAGGTAAAGGTAAAATAGAAGTTCCCTTTGCAACAACTGGAATTGCTGACATTTCGTTGGAAGTTGGTAGAATTGTGCATAGTGGATTTAAACTTCCAGTTCCCATTTTGGAAACATCAGTCTCGGATATTAGAATTACATAATTTCAAGCAAAAAATCTACAAAAATAAATTAATTACAATTGATGAAGCACCAATTATGTCTTGTCATGCTCTCAGATGTATTGATCGGTTGTTACGTGAAGTCATGACTAAAGATTTGCCTTTTAGGGGGAAGGTAATGTTTTTAGGTGTCAATTTTAGGCAAACAACACTTGTTGTTGTCCATGGAAATCGAACAGACATTGTGGAAACATGTATAAAGTCGAGTCCACTATGGAAACTATTTACACACCTTAAATTAGAGAAAAATATGACATCAGAAAGCCAAAATGAATTCAATGATTGGTTAATTAAAATTGGCGAGGGCAAATACGAGGTCATAAATAATTTACCCGAGGATACTGTTGAAATTCCATCTGAAATGATTTGTAAAGATTTAAAAATATGAGCTATATTGCAAAATGGAATAATTAGCAATGAGTACTCAGAGCGTGCTCACAAAGTAATATTAACATCAAAAAATAAAGATGCATTGCTTCTGAATAATTACATTTGGGAATTAATAGAGGGAACCAAAAAAAAAAACTTGCTGTTGACAAACAGAGTGAGACAAACTTTACAACTGAATTTATAAATTCATTAACTCCCTCTGGAATGCCACCACATATTTTGCAGCTCAAAAAAAGGGGCAATTGTGATGTTACTGCAAAATATGAACCCAAAAAAGGACTTTGTATTGGGACCAGCTTAATTTTTCAGGATTTAAAAGATCACTTCATACATAATGAAATTCTGAATGGTACCCCTAAAGGGGAAAGAGTTTTTATTCCAAGAATAGATTTGGCTCCAAGTGAGAGTAGCTTGCCTTTTGTCCTTCAAAGAAGACCATTTCCAATCATAATGGCATTTGCCATGACCATCAAAAAATTACAAGTTCAAACTTTTCAGTCTGTTGGCCTGTTTTTGGAGGAACCAGTATTTGCCCATGGACAACTCTATGTGGCATTTTTGAGATGCAAAAATCCATTAGAAATGAAAGTATTTGTGGAGGGTGTGACTGGCAGCAAACAGAGAAGAAGCAAAACAACATAGCTCCCTGCAATAAGGCTTTAAAAAACATGAAAATAAAAAGCCATTTGGATCATATCTGATCTACAAGATCAGGTTACATTGACTGAACAGTCTGGATTGCTCTGGAACTGTGCAGCAACTGTTGGACTTCAGTACTGTGGATTGAGGGGAGAGTGACTCCTATATTGCCCTAATGCAAGGGTATGTGAGAAATCTTCCTGCAAGCCTTTACTGAAATAAGCTTTAGAAAACCTTTAATTTTTAGGCAAACCTTCTCAGTTGTTATTGTTCTGGATACTAGTTGGCTCACCGATTTAAAGTTAAGAGGTCAGCTATTGCTCTCCTCTAAGTAATTTAAGTTACTGATATTTCTACTTTTTTATTTTATCTTTTTCTTTCTTTTCTTTCTCTTCCATAGTGTACCATAGAAATATATATATATACAGTATACTCACTTACGTAGTTACTATAACGCAATTGCCTATCTCCTTTGAGGTACCAGTAAGCTAGTTAACTACGAATCTCTTTTAGATCACAATGTTGTTACATAAATCTGGTTCATCCTGCTCTGACTTCTTTTTGTCTTTTTTTCCATATCCATATTTTTCTCAGGGAATCGGCCCTTAATTAACAGATCTCAGCCTCCTGCTCCTCGTGTCCCATCCAGGAGGTCATCTTGCTTCAGTCTAGTAAAAAGCCTGACTGATTAGTTGATAACCTCAGTCTCTTTCCTCTATCTCAGCACCAGGTGAGTCATGGACATTAAAATAATTTCCCATAATGCACAAGGCTTAAATAGGGAATAGTCCTTCAGGCATGCCATAGACTGGGAGCAGATATTGTCATGATACAGGAAACCCACTTAAAAAAAACTCAATACCCAAATACTGGGGAAAAACATACTCACAATCATATCATGCATCTGCTACAGGTAAAACAAAAGGTATCTCGATTTTGTTTCACAAAAGACTTAATTTTCAACACACTAACACTCAAAAAGATGTTGAAGGCAGATATATCGCAGTTCATGGAATTAATGATAGTTCAGTATCACTTCTCAATGTCTATGCACCAAATCCAGACCGGTCCACCTTCTTTTGCAGAATCTCAAACCTAATTTCCAATTGGCAACATTCTATTTGGGCTGTAGGAGGAGATATGAATGCAGTTCTAGATCCAGTTCTAAATCCAGAGATAGATCTGGACCCTCTACCCCATCACAAATCCCCACCGCTACTAAGGTTTTTAAATCAATCTTGAGCCAAAATTGCTTATTTGACACATGGAGGGGGATGAATCCGACAGGGAAGGACTTTACCTTTTACTCAGCCAGACATAAATCCCAATCACGCATCAAATATATATTGCTACAACAACAAATGGATTCTAATTTGATTGATGCAACAATTCATCCTATCTTGTGGTCTGACCATGACCTTGTAAGTGTGTCACTGTGTGATTTGCTCCCAAAAGGTCACTCCCCATCTTGGACATTAAACCCAGCACTTCTTAATGACCCTCTGACAAAAGATAAGATTAATAAGACTTTGTTGGACTACTTTGCACTGAATAGCAGGGGCGAAGTAGATGGGATGGGAGTCTGGGCAGCCCATAAGGCAGTATTGCGAGGGGTTTGCATACAACTTGGCTCAATAGCAAAAAATTATATCAGTCTCAGATAAACAATTTGAACTAAAAGAATTCAGACCTTCATAGACTAGTCGATGTTCAGAATTCACCTCAGATTTTCGAGGACATTTTTCAATGTAAACAAGAATTGAAAGAGGAATAGGATGTCGGGTGTGTGTCCCCAACTTCGGGGTAGCGCAGGGTCGGTGTGTCGTTAAGATGATCCTTGTATTTGTAGTAGGCTCTTATGGATAGTCCTACAGATGTTCTTTCTAACCCCTGTATGGAGGTGGTCCGGACTGGGATGTCAGGTATGGTGATTCCCTCAGGGTTATGCAATACTTTGGCTTCTATTGGTGTGAACTGGGATCTGCAGCTTTTCTTGGGGCTCTGTTCACGTCAGTGCCCAAGAAAAAGAGAAATGCAAAGGTGGAGTGGAAAAAGCACACAAACCCTTCAGTAGTCCCAATGTTACGGGGTAATGTTTGGTCTGAAGCTCTCAATGTTGGCCTCTCTTATGTAGAAATGTGATATATATATATATATATATATATATATATATATACTGTACTGATGGCGGACAGATAGATAGATGCTATGTATCTATCAATTGGCTGGTTGCCATTTGGATCTGTTCTCACAGTGCAAAGATCCCGGTGGCAATGAGGTAGACTAGTACTGTGGATATGGCCACCTGTTGATGTCGCAGTTTTGCTGTAATGTTAGTGCCTAAACAGCCATGGATCCTTCAAACGCACCCCATACCAATGAGATGGAAACTGGGGTTGATAAACAGGTTTTATTCATAGAATGCCGCAGATAAAATATATACAGTAGTCCGTCTTTGGTGTATGCCATACAACGGATAGAACAAAGACAAAATAAAAAGCAAAAACAACCTCTAAAAGATTTAAAACCTATAAAAACTTTGATAGGTTGGTGTACAAAAATGATGTCTCCACTTTCTTTGAGGTGTTGGAGATGATATTAATGTGTAAATACACTTCATAAACGCATTTTTCCTCAGTGATAATGATATAAATGTTGGTATTGGTAGTACCCTGTTGGGATTGAGTAAATGGATAAGAAAAATACATAATTGTCTGCTGCACTTTGGGATCAATCACTTTAGTGATTGTCTGGCCATTAGTGTGCTGATAACAATTTATGAATTATCCCTTTGTTGATTTGCATATGCTTTTTTTTATGATGTTAGTGTAATAATCTATGCACAATATATATTGCCCAAGTAGAATTGTGGGAAAGAATATATGATCTATACCTCAAGTTCAGCCTAGGGGAGAGGCTGGTGTCTTAATCTATGTCTGATGGTATGGTGCCCGACATACCACTCATGTAGAGCCAAAATGTGTATTCGTACAACGAAATATATATACATACACTGTATTGGGTATTATGATATGTGTGTGCTAATATGGTGTACAGTATACCACTAATGCACAACCATGCAGACATATATATATATATATATATATATATATATATATATATATATATATATATATATATATATATACCACAGGATATATATAACAAAAAATAAAACAGGAAGAGAAAATGGCATGGTATACCAACCAGACCAGATTACTAAGGCATTTCAACAATTTTATACTGAGCTGTACTCAATGCCTTTCCATTCTGGGTCACAAGTCATAAATCCCAAATAGAGACTTTTTTGTCATCCATTACGATACCCCAATTTGAGAAACATAAAGTAGATTCTCTCACATTCCCTATTTCTCAAGGGGAAATTAGAAGAGCAATAGGGGCTACTAAACCTCATAAGGCACCTGGTCCGGATGGATTCACTAATTACTATTACAAGCAATTCATGGAAACTTTGTTACCTCACCTCCAACATCTATTTAATGAGTTCCTCTCGGGCAAAACTATAAACGCTGAATTTCTGGAGGCAAAAATTATAGCAATACATAAACAAGGCAAAGACCTGATGCAGTTCAGCAGTTATAGACCCATATATTTATTAAACAATGAAATCAAATTATACTCCAAGATCATAGCAAATAGATTGGCCTCTTTGTTGCTGAGCGTGATTTATCCGGACCTGGTGGGCTTTATCCCGGTAGGGAAGTGCCTGATAATACTAGGTGAATCTTTAACCTCATGGATATCGCTTCAGACAAAAAATTACCTCTAATGCTACTATCTTTATATGCAAATAAAGTGTTTGATAGGATTGATTGGACTTATATGAAAGAAGCATTGCTTAAAGTTGGCCTTAGTGAAAACTTTGTAGGAAGCATTATGACATTATATTCTGCCCCTAGTAGCCAGAAATATCGGCCCATATTTCCTATCAGGGTTGCAAGTCTCAATTATTTAAGACAGATCGGGGAACAAGATAGGGATGTCCTTTATCACCTCTACTTTTTGCTATATTTTTAGAACTACTAGCGATAGCATTAAGGGAAGCTCCAGATGTTAGTGGAATCAAGTTAGACGATAAAGAATATAAGCTAAGCCTATTTGCAAATGATATTCTCCTCACAGTTACTAACCCATTAATTAGCTTACCTAGCCTATTTAAAACATTGAGCAATTTTGGCCATATATCAGGGTTTAAAATGAACACAAATAAAAGTGAAGCTCTTAATGACTCATTGCCAAAGCAACTGGAAAATTTGCTCACCTTAAACTATCCCTTTAAATGGTCCCCGGATCATATAAAGTACCTAGGTACTCATATCTCTACATTTATTAAGCAGATATATGATGCCAATTACCCCATTATCTGTAAATAAATATATTCAGATCTTCGCACCTGGTCTTCATTAAATATCTTGTGGTTTGGTAAAATACACGCCATTCAAATGAACACCCTCACTAAACTGCTATACATTTTTAGGACCACCGTCATCGATAAATCTTAAAGAAATAGCAACATTACAAAAAGGAATATTTAAATTCATCTGGGGAAATAAGATACCTAGAATAAATAGGGCGACCATGACAGCATCAAAACAGAGAGGGGGCTTAGCAACTCCTGACCTTCTACGATACTATAAGGTGGCGAGATTAGCCCAAATGGCTAAATGGTATATTAAGAGAGCCCCCCAGTTTGGGTGGAGATAGAACGTCAAGTTTTATGGGACCAAAATATTCTCCTGAACCAAATACTATGGCTACACATCCATCAGAGTATTAATTTACAATCACTTCCGATGTGTCTGAGTCACTCCATCGTACTATGGAAGCAAATCAACAAGAGAACTCCTCTACTACAAAATGGCTCATGGCTAACCCCATTGTGGCTACCCCATGCAGACTTATCAATCAATAGCTTGGAGGATTAGAAGTCAGATAACAATTGTTGCAGATGTACTGTTAGTCTGTCAAAACTGGTCTTCATCAGACTTTAGCATAAATCACCAATTGCCACACAAAGAATAGCTTAACCTGATGATAATTAGCACACAAGTGGGACAAACTGCAAAAAAAAAAAAAAAAAAAATTAGCTAGCAAAACTCCCTTTGAGCATTGTTGTTTACACAACTGAAAAGGTAAAAAAAACTCACTCATCTTTATAACTACCTAAATGAACAGGCCACGCCTAATAATTTGTCCTATAGTGCCTCCTGGGAGGCTGAGCATAATATTAGCCTAGATGATGAACAATGGGGTATGATTATCAAAAACACAGCAAACTCCTCTTTAAACATTATATTGAAGCAAAATGTTTACAAAACTATCTTGAGATGGTACCTTACCCCAGCTAGACTCCACTGTTCAAATAGTCAGTTGGGTGGCAATTGCTCCAGAGGTTTCAACACCATAGGTTTCTTAAAACATATGTTATGGGATTGCCCTAAAGTTCAGCATATTTGAATGGCGATTTATAATACCCTGGAGAAATTATGAAATACAGTTATTCCTCAAAAACCAGAAGAGGCATTATTAGGCTTACCACTCCCAGGTCTTTATAATAATGCACAATTTCTATCAAATTAGATATTTCTGGCTACAAGAAGCATAATTGCAAAACATTGGAAAAAAACTGTTCCACCCTTTGGAAGATTGGGGGATGGGAGAGTATTTACTAAAAATATTGTATATGATGAGGTTCTGGAATTGAAAAAAAAAACGTGTTAAATGGTCTGTATATTTACATAAT
Source organism: Discoglossus pictus (assembly GCA_027410445.1). NCBI lineage: Eukaryota > Metazoa > Chordata > Amphibia > Anura > Alytidae > Discoglossus > Discoglossus pictus. Next base: position 160,584,589 of record CM050168.1, read on the forward strand.
ATGTGTAATGGATTTTAAAAAAATATATATTTACAATGTATTAGCGTATTGGTCCGAATATAAGCCGCACCTGTAAAATTCAAGGGGAAAAAACAGAAAAAAGATAGTACTCACATATAAGCCGAACCCTTAAAATTGGAGAGAAAAAGACAAAAGTCAAGTAGATTTAGGGAATAAAATAGTGATTTTATTTTAACATATACTGTACCATATACGGTATCCAGTATTTGGAAAACATTATACTGTAACTCTTTAGGCAGGTTGTCAATATCAACAGAAAGTTCAGGAAACATGAAACATAAGGTAACAAGGAAACTTTTTACTATTCACAGTCATCACTGGTGTCACTACTGACTTCGTCACCAGTATTCGCTTCATCACTGTCACTGTTTTCTTCATTCTCCTCCCATAACAAGTTGTTCTCGCTACAATCCAATGCATTGGACACGCAGCATTTTTTGAACCCCCTGATGATGGAGTTAGATGAAATACTTGACCATGAATTTATAATCCATTGGCACAGAAGTGTCACTGACAGCTTCTCAATCTTGCCAGATGGTGTAAGAGCATGATCCCCTTCCCGAAGCCAATCTGAATACTGCTTGTAAAGGTTGTCTTTGAATGGCTTGTTGACAATGACATCAAGCACTTGTAGCTTTGAAGTCATGCCACCAGGTATAACAACAAGGTCTGTCTTCTGTGCAGCAACTTTAGTCTTCACTTCAGGAGTGAGATGACCCTTAAAAGCATCCAAGACTAGCTTGGCTCTCTTAGTGAGCAGTGCTCCAGGTCTGTAGTTCCAAACTAACTACAGACAACCAGTCAACCATCAGTTCAATTGTCATCCAGCCTTTTTCCTGGCAACGAATCACTAAGCCATCAGGAATGCTTTCTTTGGGCCAAGTTTTTGCTTCAGAATAACATTGGGGGGTAACTTTCCTCCGTCAGCAGTGACAGCTAACATCCCTGTTATTCTCAGTTTTTCATTGCCAGTTTTCTTAAAATGACACTTTTTACGGGGGTCTCGTCAGCATTGCCCATCTGGTCTAATGGGTATGAGTGACGCTGCCGCAATTGGATGACATACCGCTGGAAACTAGTCAGTTTCTCCTCAAAATCTGCCGGCAGTTTCTGTGCCAAAGAAGTGCTTCGTCGAAGAGCGAGTCCCTTTCTCCGCATAAAACGACAGCACCAACCAATGCTTGCACGAAAATCCCTCTTATTTATTTTTAAGGTCTTTGCAAGTTCTAAGGCTTTCAGCTGGATTACTTCACGTGAAATTGGCATCCCATCTTTTCTCATATCTTGAGTGTAGGAATGAACTCCAGCTTCAAGTTCTGGATATTTGCCATGTTTTGGTCCCCTGAAAGATTTTCTCCTCTGAGGCAACCCAATGTCGCACACTGGATTCATCCAAGCCATATTTTTTTCCAGCCTCTCTGTTGCTTGTTGTCTGTGCATAATTAACAACTGCAATTTTGAAACTTGCATCATAACTACGCCTTACTCCTAGGCTTGTTGATGCTTTTCTGTCCAAGTGATCAGCCATTGCAAGAAACAGGCTTTCTAACATGTACTGTTACTTCTTTTGCAGGTTACAGGCCTTACAGGATGCTAGAATCACTAAAACCGGAAATTGCTATTCAATTGCTACAATTTAGTCACATGCGCGCAAATCGGCACCCTTAACGCGCAAATCGGCAGTGATTTTGAGATCCCGAATATGAGCCGCATATGCGTAACTCAAATCTCGCAAATCGGCTGTTATTTTTTTACGGTTGCGTGTATAAGCTTTTATTCGGACCAATACGGTACTATTATATTTGGGATTTAAGGACATTTATCTATGTGTAAATTAGAACAAACTGGTTTTGTATACAGAAAATGTATATTCTGATTGTATAAATTAAATAAAAAATGTACATACCATGTAAAAGATGAGGTTTGATAATTTCATAAAAATAGGAGTATATTTAAATATTATGTGTAATGTAAATAAAAAAAGTAATATGTCTATATTGAACATGTGTTATTATTAGATTTGGGAGTTTATGAAATGTATTTACGTGTAAATGAAAATTGGTTTGACAAATAGAAAATCGTATTCTTATTGTATATATAAAAAAAATTAACATGAGAGGTAAAAATATTGGTGGTACATTGTTATGATCTACATGTATATTAAAAATAATAAAATGTTTAAAGTTTAATATGAAAATATTGTTCATTATTTGTTGAGAGAAAAAAAATATACAAATTGGATGTAATAAAAAATAATATCTTTTTATTGGTTTACTGATTTATTACTTATTGGTGAAACAATATGAAAAGAGACAGGAGGTGTACAGAGAGACACGCATGGTACACAGATAGATAGTACATAAACGGACAGAAAAACACAATGTATAACACTATATCATGCCGTAATTTCTGACGGCAAGTCGCTAGTTTCTTTATAAACATCATATCAGAATTCTATGTGCAAGAAAATAAACAAGACTTCAAATGCTGTGTGTCTGTTTGCAACATCACTACACTGGTACTATGAAAGATTGCTGCCTGCAGGAGAGTGAACACAAAGAAAGGGAGTGGTTCCAGAAGGTGAGAGACTGTTACTCTGGGACTTCTATAAGTACATGCAATTAAATTGTATACAGAATAAACTGAATAAAGTAACCTATTAAAAATATTTATACAAAACACATATTTTTGTCTAATATTCTACAATAATATTGATAAATATTTAAAGTCACATAACTGCTGCAATAAATAGCGAGGGAAGTTTTGTTTTTAAAATAATATTTTATATTTAAAAGGATACTGACACAACACAAATGAATTGCTTCTATTAGTATGAAGTTTGTATAGGATGGCATTCCTACAGCGCTCGCCTCCATTCCTCCCACCTCAGGGGAGCTCCTGCTTAATTAAAAGCAAACTCACTGTTTGCTATTGAGGGACTTGATGAGAAAATGGGAGTGAATTAAAAACAACAACCTCTGATGTATTACTTTTCATATGTAATTATGCTGCTATTGAATCAACCATTTTGGTTTCTGCTGAGCAACTTACTGAAGTGGGAGTCAATGAATATAGAAGAAGATTCTATTACAATGGCTGTGGCAGCTAAAACTACCAGTGCTTCCAACAGGAATAACGGAAAGCTACTTCGTTTATAAGGACACACCTTCCTTTGAAATTAACAGAATCAGCTGAGCAATAAAAATTGAAAGATAATTGCAGAAAAGAATGAAAATGTAGTTTGTGTTTTCTAAAATAAATATGTCTATTGTTCAGTTTAAAATACAGACTCTATCAAGTCAGAAGAAATACTTGTACCAAAAAAATCAAATGTGTGTGTATATATATTATACAGTGGATATAAAAAGTCTACACACCCCTGTTAAAATGTCAGGTTTCTGTGCTGTAAAAAAAAAATGAGACAAAGATAAATCATTTCAGAACTTTTTCCACCTTTAATGTGACCTATAAACTGTACAACTCAATGGAAAAACAAACTGAAATCTTTTAGGTGGAGGGAAGAAAAAATAATAATAATAATGTGGTTGCATAAGTCTGCACACCCTCTTATAACTGGGGATGTAGCTGTGTTCAGAATTAAGCACATTCCAAATCGTGTTAAATAGGAGTCAGCATACACCTGCCATCATTTAAAGTGCCTTTGATTAACAAATATAGTTCAGCTGCTCTAGTTGGTCTTTCCTGAAATGTTCTTAGTCGCATCCCACAGCAAAAGCCATGGTCCACAGAGAGCTTCCAAAGCATCAGAGGGATCTCATTGTTAAAAGGTATCAGCCAGGAGAAAGGTACAAAAGAATTTCCAAGGCAGTGAAGACAGTCATCATCAAGTGGTAAAAGATTTCAGTTTGTTTTTCAATTGAGTTGTACATTAAAGGTGGAAAAAGTTTTGAAATGATTTATCTTTGTCTAGTTTTTTTACAGCACAGAAACCTGACATTTTAACAGGGGTGTGTAGACTTTTTATATCCTTTATTTGCATGTCCCGCCCAGTTTTCACAGACTGCAGTGCATATACTGTATTTCTGAGAAATTTGAGCAGGAAATACGTTTTTATCAACTTATTTTTAGACATTCAAATGGAGTCACTAATGTACTATTCCTTATTTGTACTACTATATATATATATATATATATATCACATATATAATTCTCAGCAATACAGGTTGTTGCTAACGCTTGCGGGCTAGCATAGGGCCACAGATGCTGGCAAAGAGCGCCAAAGGCTCACTGCTACGGCGCTCATCCCTACGACCTGCGAAACTCCACATCAACACAAAATTAAATTACACAATTCAGAAAGAGAGACCCGTAGCAGTTTTAAAAAAACGCCTTAAAAAATGATGGCCCTTAACACTTGCCACAAGGAAAGTGAGACAAAAAATAAATACGACCTGCAGCACTTAAAAAAGGTTAACCGCTGAACCGCGCACATACAAAAACAACAATAACACCACCAAATTTAACAAAATCACAAAAAAAAAACCATCACTCTCAGCCCGTGGGGACATCCAAGACGTCTGGGAGTGAGGTTGCATGTCAATTGACAATTTGCAGAGTTTCCACAAGCTAAAATCGCCTAAGCGACACACTCAGGGTTACCGCAGGGAGGATGTGGAGGGGGCCCCCTCAGCACACCATTCCTCCTCCCCATCTTACTCTTCCCTCCTTATCCTTCCTCCTTTCCCCCTTTCACCTCTCACGTCTTCTTATTAGCCTCCAATCAGCTCCTGCTGCTGATCGGAGCCCCGCAGCGCGTCTTATGCCTTTCCCTGGAACCGGCATATGCTAATGACGCCACAAGCGCGTCACGTCATTAGCATATGCCGGTTCAAGTGACAGGCATAAGACGTGCTGCGGGGCCCTTCCACATCCTCCCAGCTGTAACCCTGAGTGTGGCTCAGGGTTACCGATTTAGGAAGAGAAGATTAACCCTGAGTCACACTCGGGATTACCGCTAGGAAGGTTATTGGTCAGTATTTAGAATTTACCGCTTTAACATTCTAAATACTGAAATAATCATACCGCCAGGAAAGATAAACAATACGACCTGCGTCACTTAGAAAAAAAAAAATACGAGGTCCAAAAATATGAAGTTAACCGCCGAACCGCGTACAAAAACAACAATAACACAAACAAATTAACAAAAATACAAAAAAAACATCACTCACAGAACGGGGGGACAGCCACGACAAGGTTGCACAACAATTAAACCACAATTTGCTAAGTTTCCACACACGAAAATCACCTAAGCGACAAAAAAAATGGCGGACAAAAAAAGACCGTACGAGGTATAAAATACACTTTTAGGGAGGACGCTAAATGCTCCACAACCGCCTAACACATAGACAACCGCTGCCATTTGACAACCCTAACTTGCAACTAATGACATTACCAATACAAAATGCAGAATTACACACCTAAACAAACGCTTTGCGCGCGTGCACGCAGCCTACTTGTCCTACACAGGCTACACCACCAATACACATGCAAAAAAACGCAAGACACATGAGACTTTTAAACAAGACCGTACGAGCTATAAAATACACTATTAGGGAGTACACAAAATGATCCACACCAGCGTAACACATAGATAATCGCCACCATTTTACAACACTAGCTTGCAACTAATAACATTACCATTACAAAATGCAGAATTACACAGCTAAACAAATGGTTTCCCCTCACGCACGCAGCCTATTTACACTGCACACTTCACACATTGCTAACACTTACACCTCAGCTCAGCAACAATGCAAACCTACATTGTATGCTGCAGGAACATCGAAACAGATTGTTAGCTCTTCAGCACATTGCTTGCTGCATATATTAATTACAAATAGGTAAAGTATATTAATTTATGATTATATTAATTAATTAATTATCATTACAAAATACATATAGACAAAAATAAAAAAGGACCAGACGACAGGATTGTAATAAACGCCGAAGGAGTTCAGCGCGCGGAAAAATAGGCTCGCAATGAGTGCCAAAAGTCGATCAGCACGGACCTTGCAATGAGCGCCGAAGGGGCTCTGATAACCAAAAATACAACAACCGAGAGGCTCGCAATGAGCGTCGAAGGTACTCAGACGAATAAAACACTTACTTTGTGTGGCAAACAGCATTACCTGCCTTAATTTTTTGATGGGCAAGTCGCTAGTGTATATATATATATATATATATATATATATATATATATATATTCCACAACAACCATTAAGTGTATAGTGAACAAAAGAGCAAGAGAAGCCCTTCACCGTACAGAAACAAATAATACATTTGTAAGCCCATCTGCAAGTCTAAAAATAAGTATAATATAATATATATATAATAATATAATAAGTTGTTAAAATTGTTAGACTTGCAGATGGGCTTACAAATGCATTATTTGTTTATATATATATAAATATAAATATATTAAAAAAAAAAAAAAAAAAATATATATATATATATATATATATATATAGCAATTATTTCACATATGGTGGGCTAAGAGTGATAGAAGCCCTCCACATATGGTGGGCTAGGAGTGATAGAAGCCCTACATTAGTGATTCCATTTGAATGTCTAAAAAAATAAGTTAATAAAAACTTATTTCCTGCTCAAATATCTCAGAAATACAGTATATGCACTGCAGTCTGGGAAAACTGGCCGGAACATGCAAATGAGACCACCCTCACTCTGTCAATCCAAACCATTTTAAACAAGGCCCCTTTTAAGCATATGCTTACTGTATTTCACAGTTTTAGGCATAGCAACGGATGGATTATTCACAAACCAGCAGCCTTATTAAATTGCGATTCAGTGAATTTAAAAGGGCTCTATTTAAGCACAAAACATATTTTATTTACAGAAGTTTTTAGTTAGTGAAGACCTTGCTTTTGGATAGAAGTTCACTAACTAAAAACTTCTGTAAAAAAAAAAATGCTGTGTGCTTAAATAGATCCCTTTTAAATTTACCGAATCGCAATTTAATAAGGGTGCAGGTCACTTAACCACATACAGCACTGTTGCTGTATGTGGTTAAGTGACCTGTGTGGTGTGAGTATATATATATATATATATATATATATATATAAGTATAAATATATGTATAAATATATATATATATATATATATATATATATATATATATATATATATATATATATATATATACAGTATGCATATGCTTTAAAGGAGCCATGTTTAAAATGGTTTGGATTGACAGAGTGATGGTGCATTATGTGGCCTCATTTGCATGTCCCGCCCAGTTTTCCCAGACTGCAGTGCATATACTGTATTTCTGAGAAATTTGAGCAGGAAATAAGTTTTTATCAACTTATTTTTAGACATTCAAATGGAGTCACTAATGTACTATTCCTTATTTGTACTACTGTACTTTGTACGGTGGAGGGCTTCTATCACTCTTAGCCCACCATATGTGAAATAATTGCTGTATATATATATATATATATATATATATATATATATATATATATATATATATATATATATATATATATATATATATATATATATATATATATATATATATATATATATATATATATATATATATATATATATATATATATATATATATATATATATATATATATATATATATATATATATATATATATATATACTCTTTTGCCCACCATATTATAAACGATTGTTGTTGTGAATTACCTACTCATAAAGTCCACAACACAAGCTGAGATCCCACTCTATGATAGCCAGTAAGCTTGAAACAGCTGTACATGGAGAAGGATACTCAGCTTGTGTTTAATCCAACCTAGGCTTTGCATTGAAGCTCTGTAATAAAGCATGCATAAGCTTAAAGGAAGCCATGTTTGATAATGGCTATGGATTGAAGAGCGAGGCATTTGTGGGCACATTTGCATGTCCTAGTTCAGCTGTTCACTGCACACCATCTTATCCAATAGAGTGTCAGCTCATCTGAGCATGAATTTCATATGCACTGTCCGGTTATGCATACATACAAACAGCACCATTTAGTCTGCCCATTCAGGTGGTATAATCTTTATGAAAGCCTTAATAGGACACAGAAGGATTCCTGGGTGTTAATATGTATAAAATAAACCTGTTTATTTACTGTTATGTACTGCTTACATACAGACTCTGCTGTACTTTCTGTACCGTGTCTCATACTAACCAATCAGTGATCATAACTTGGTCCTTCCCATTCCCACTCTCCTCTTCCCCTCCCCTTCACTTTCACTTGGTCTTCCCTCCTTCTTGCCCCCATTTTCCCACTCTTCTCTATCTCCCCATTCTTTTGTTTCTCTTCCCAATTCTCTCACTCCTATCTACTTTCTCTCTCCTCTCTATTACCCTACTTATCCCTCTAATCCAGTGTCTACCTCCTCTCCATCTCCCTCTTTTCTCTCCCTCATGTCTAATTCTATTCGTTCTTCACTAATTTCTCTCTCTCCATTCTCTATATTTTCTACTTCTCTCTCTAACCTCCTCTGTATCCCTCATCTTTCTTCTACCCTTTTCTCCATCTGTCTCTTCACTCTCTCCCTTTTGTCTTTTTCTTTCCCTTCCTCATCTTCCCCACATTCTCTCCCTCCCCCTTTTTCTCTTCTCCCGCTTCTCTCTATTCCTTCCACCCCTATTTTCTCCCAGTATTGTCTTTCTCTCCATCCTCTTTCCCCCTTTTTCTTCCCATTTTCACACTCTCCTTCTCTTACCCTATCATTTTCTCACCCTCTTTTAAGGTCCCTATCCTCTTCCTCATCTTTCTTGCTCCTACTCTATCCCACTCATCTCTCCTCCTTTTTTCTCCCCATCCCATCTACCATTCCCCCTTTTTTCTTCCCTGTCTCTGTCTCTTCCTTCTCTCACCTCTTTTTCAGTCTCACCTTTCTCTTTCCCATCTGTCTTTGTGCCTTCCCCCCTCCATCACTGTATTGGTCTCTATCTCTCTACACCCTCTTCTCCCTCCTTTCCACTTTGTCCCTATCTGTCTGTTTTTCTCCTTCCCTCTCCCCTCTCTCCCTTCCTCTTCTTTCTCTTCCTTCACTTCCTCACTCCTGCTTCAATTTCTCTCTTCTTTACATAAATAAATATAACTGCACTTGGTTGTTGAAAAAAAATGTTGATTGGATGTGTTAGATAATTGAGCTTGAAAGTTTGGTATTTTAAGCATAAATTATCTATGTAGGACCTTCCTCTCTCTAACTCTCCTTATCTAGGATTGTTAATTAACTCTCATAGTGGGGTGATAAAGAAGAGCATGACAAGCTGGATCAATAATAATAGTTACACAGAGGGCTTAATTGTTAAGGTATGCCATTAAACATATTTATGGATCCTTCCTTACCAACTTCAACTGTGAGAGATATTTAATCCCTTAGATTGTAAGTTTGTGAGTTTTCAATTGTGTGTCCGTGTCTTGGAAACAAGCACTATGTACATTTGATTATATGCTCAAAAACAGGGCCCTCCATTCTTCAAGGTGTTAAGTTTGTTTTTTGCCATGTACTAACCCCCTGTACAGCGCTACGGAATATGTTGGCGCGATATAAATAAAGATAATAATAATAATAATAATGCCCTAGATAAGGAGCTTTATAGAGGGAGGTCCTGTATAGATAATGTATGTTTTCATTACACAACTTTCAAGCTCAATTTTCTAGCACTTCCACTTAAAATGTTTCAGGACAACAAATTGCCATTTTATTTATGTATAGGTGGACTTTTAATTTCTGCAATAACTTGAACTCTTGCTCTGTCACTTTAACTGTAGTCCAGATATAATTTTTGTTTACTCTGTTCCCTGGGAGTTACAATTGTTCTTATATGGTAGTATGTTAATGCATTACGTTTGGGTCTGAGACCTCCAACTTTACATCATTATTTCTTGCTCTAAAACTGTTCTTTTCTCCCCATTAAACTTTAACAAAGATCTTAATATATTTGAAGATGTCTTCATCAGTGAGAAATACACACCTGAAGACAGATAACCTGTCATATGGGACAGTAGCCACTCAGGGAGCACTCTCAAATGTTTGCACACACCATTGCAGAGGAATAATGTCCTGTTATATATCAGACTGGACACATCTGTAAGGACAGTCCAGAACCAAAATGCCAGGCAAGCATTATCTGCACCTGATGAGTACTAAGAAGCTGAGACATATGTCTGGTGTACCTTGTGCAGAGGAGACTCAGCATTTCAGTTCTGGTATGCCCTTAGCCTGTGTGGACCCTATCCTATCCCAACCCTCTCTTCATGCACTCCCATAGTCTGTTGATTATGAATAGCTCCACCTGTGTTCACAATGTAAAACCTAAATCATGGCTGGTCTGGGCGTGCATGAGGGAAACGCTGCTATAAGGTGTGTTAAATATTTAAGAGTTTCCTATACTCGAGTGGACCTTTCTCTGTCTCTGTTCTCTTAGTTCTGTCATGTCTCCCTTCTTTCTACATATAATAAAGTCATCATTTTTTCCTTATAACTCATTTTATCAGACTCTGCACCGCCTCCCTTCTTTGAATGGTTTCTGAGTATGTCATAATCTGCAGAGTAATGTAATAAATATAAAGCCCGATATATAATATCTGTATATTAGTTTGGTAATGACTCTACAGTCATAAAAATATAGTTCTGACATGACACAGTATTATTGGAGGTGACCTCACTGTTTATATAATAACTGGCTCCTATTTCCCCCTGGCTACATTCACAACCGCTGTAATTATGGATAATGGCAGCTTCCCATAAAGATGTGGCCTAGGCCTACCTGTCCTAAAACTGATATGTTTATTACATATATGCAAGTACTGGAATCCCTGTAAAACTTGACTGGTTATTTATCTCGGTAGAATGGAGCCACTGAGCAGTCACTTGTGTGAACAAGGTGTATTATAAGGCAAAATGTATCTCCAATTATAGAACTTTAATAATGTTTTAGGTCACTATGACCGTCTTGGTTCTTATATAAACATTGTATGTACATAGTCGTCAGCCTGTTATAACTTTATTATGTGCAGCCCTGGGTATACTGTTCCACATATTACATTACAGCTTTAGCAAAGAACAAAATTCAAGATAGGGATGGGGGTTAAACTGAGAAAGTTAAATTAACATATGTAAAGATTTAAAATGGCTTTGTCAAAAGCAGAAGGAGTTAATCTTCTATAGTTATCCTGAGGCAGAGACAGGGTTAATCTGTCATATTCATCTTTAGCCAAGGAAAGGGCTAATGCCTCCCCAGGCATAAGATGGGTTAATGCACAAGTTATTCTCAGGCAGGGACAGGGTTAAACTTTTATAGACAGGGAAATAATTACTCTAACAGTTACCCTCAAGCAGAGAAAGGTTTAGTCAATGACCATGAGGCACCGAAAGGGTTACTATGTTATAATTACTATCAGACAGGTTAATGGTTAATCTGCCATTTATAAATAGTTACAGCTACCCCCAGGTAGGGTTAATATAAAAAGAAAAACATAGGCCACAACCTGAGGAAGTGGGTGCAGGTGCACATATCCCAGACACACTCACATACAGCTCTGGTGTATGGTGTCGTAGGACATGAGAGGGTGACCAGAGGTCACTGCACACAGACATCACACACCCACAGACATCACACACATACAGATATTACACATACAGAGACATCACACACACAGACATTACACACACACAGAGACATCACACAAACACAGAGACATCACACACATACATCAAACACACACAGACATCATACTCTCATCACACAGGCATCACACACAGAGACATCCCTTCCCACACATCACAAACAGACATCACACACACAAACATCACACTCACATCACACAATATACATCACATACACAAAGCTATTACACACAGACATCACATCCCACAGACATAACACACACACACCGACATCACAAACAGGCATCACAGAGATATCACACACAAATCATACACGGACATCACACACTCAGACATCACAAACAGAAGCAACACACACACAGACATCACACACACATTCATCACACAATATAAATCACATCACACATACATAACACATACACAGACATCACACACAGACTCAGACATCACACATACATCACACAAATACAGAAACATCAAAGAGATATCACACATACACACACAGACCTCACACACACACATCATAATACACGGACATAACACACACACACACAGACATTATACATGCACAGACATCAAACACATAATCAGACATAACACAGACATCACAAACATACATCACACAAATGCTCAGACATCACACACACATGCTCAGACATCACACACAGACATCACACAGACGTAACACACACACATCACAAACAGACATCAAACACACACACATGCTCATCACAAAATATTCATCGCACACACAAAGACATTACAGACATCACATAACACACACATCACAAACAGACATCACACACACAGACAACACACACAACACATATCTCACACACATACACACACATCACACAGACATAACACACACATCACAAACAGAAATCACACACACACTACACATTCATCACACACATAAAGACATACAACACACAGACATCACATAACACACACATCACAAACATACATCAAGGATTATAACAATAGAGAAATATTGTAGTGGTCACAAAGCACTTTAATCTATAAGGCACTTTAATATAAGAACTAAATGAATGTAGAGGGTATAAAATGGTCTTAAGATGATTGTGGATATTAAGACACTAAGGGTGATAATATTAAGAGTAAAAAGTAAAACTAGAAATAGGTTATTTTGGGGTTGGTAAAATGTAAAATAAAATAGTATATAAAAGAGATTAAAAATAATGGATAGAAAGATGGACTGGAGGCCAAAGCACTAGAGCACCTTTTTGAAAGGGATAAATAAAAGAGAGGAGGGTAATGAGACTAAACAGAGATAATGGGGAAAGTGATATTGAAAGTGAAGAGAGAGTTTTGGTAGGAAGTTGAGGATAAGTTGGTATATATATGGGGAAGAACAAGAATTCTAAGGATAGAAATATAGGAAAGGAGAGATGAAACAATTTTGCCAAAGGTTGCACAGGTTTATGGGGTAAAAGGTACATTTTATTATGTATTTAGAGGGAGAAAAGATATGGAAATGACCACCGCCAAGTCATTCAAACTTTTTTTTTAAGTTTGCCCATTGCCACTTAGACCCCATCCCTATTCCCCTGCCTAATAGAAGCTGGGTGTGGGAAGTGGTTCAGAGTGTCAATTGGAACATATTGAGGAAGATTTGTGTATGATGATAGAATATGTTGTTAGTTTTTTTTATTGGTTTCCCTTTGTTTTCCCTCTTTCTCACAGTCCCCTTTTGTCTTTTCTTTTTTTGGGGGTTTGGACTTTTCTGGAGAGGGATGGAGCAGGATTTGGAATTTTTTCTAAAGTAAAATGGGGTTGAACATCATGACATTTAATTGTCAAGGATTGAACCATCCAGCTAAAAAGGAATCACATAGGCAATCTAGTGAGAAGGGAAAAAATAGATATCTTATTACTACAAGAAACACATTGGCAGACGGATAAGATTCCAAAGTTTGTTATTAATGGTTATGATACGGTATATAATTCGACCTTTAAGAAAAAAGCTAGAGGGGTATCTATCTTGTTTAATAATGATTTAAGCTTAAAGGAAGAATTGGTTATATACGATCCTAAAGGTAGATATATAATTTGGGTTGGAAAATTTGGTCAAGAAAAAATCTTTCTGCTAAATATTTACGCACCAAATAATAAACAGAACTCATTTATTAATCATATATTGGCTCGTTGGAATAGATATGTACAAGGGACGTCTATAATTGAAGGAGATTTTAATAGTTTAATGAATTGTCAACTGGAGGATAAAAAAGAAAAATTGAAAGAAGAAGTTAAAAGGTTTTTCGAAATTAATGTAGGATCGGTAGACCATAAATCCACTATGTGGAACGCACAAAAAGCCTTTATAAGAGGGGTGATTATCAATTGGAAGAGTATAAGAAAGAAACAAAGAGGAGCCACTTTAAGACAGCTGTATATGGATTTCTATAAGTGGGAAATGTTAAATAAACAAAACCCAGAATTAGCTATGCTTATTAAAATAAAAGAGTGTCAGGCTCAAATAAAAAAGATAAATCAAATGATATCAGATAGATCTGTATGGAAGATCCAGCAGAGGTTGTATCAGTATGGAAATAAAATAAGTAAATTATTGGCTAATAAAATTAAAAACAAATTAACTAGGAAAAGAATAGAAACGTTGTATAGTGAAGGTAAGTGCGTTAGTAATCCAACAGATACTGCTATAACATTTGCAAATTACTATCAGGAATTATATAATTTAGAAGCAAATTCCCAATTTATAAAATTAACAACAGAACAAATTCAGGAATTTTTGGATAAAATATCTCTTCCGAGGGTATCAGAATCCCAATTAGAATATCTTAATAGCCCTATTACAGTGGTTGAGGTTGAAGAAGCCATTAAAGATCTTAAATTATATACATCTCAGGGTCCTGATGGCCTCACCAATCTCTTCTATAAGATATGTAAACCGGTTATAGCAGAGCATTTACGGGATCTTTATAATAAAAAAAAAGATACTGGTAAGACTACATGTAAATTTTTGCTTTCAAATATTGTTCCAATTCCTAAAAAGAAACAAGATAATTTAGAGTGTAGTGAATCTAGACCCATATCCCTTTTAAATACAGACTTTAAACTTTATTCAAAAATCCTGGCTACCCGGTTGAAAACTACAAGATTTAGTTGTGAATGATCAGAATGGGTTTGTACCGGGTAGGCAGGGAAGTGACAATTCACGTAAAATAGTGAACCTTATTGATTATGTCGGAAGAAATAATACTCCCACCTTGTTTGTTTCTTTAGATGCAGAGAAAGCATTCGAAAGAATAGGGTGGGAGTATATGAAACTTACTTTAGACAAATTTGGTTTGGGGGCATTTGGTCGTTCATCTATAGGAGCTATATATACAAACCTAGAAGCAACTGTGGCTAATTTGGGATTTAGATCTAATAGATTTTCTATAAGGAATGGGACAAGACAGGGGTGTCCTTTATCTCCTGTCCTATATACTTTATTAATAGAGCCTATGGCTGAATTAATAAGGTCTACAAAGAATATAAAAGGAATTGAAATGAAAGGGACGGAACATAAAATAGTCTTATTTGCAGTTGATATAGTATTAATGTTGTCTAGACCTGAAAACGTGTTGAAATATCTACATGAAATACTAAAGGAATTTAATTTTATTTCATATTATAAGCTCAACCTTAAAAAAACTGAAATATTAGATATGAACTTAAAAATAGAGAATTAAGAACTATTAAAATCTAAATATCCTTTTAATTGGTCAGACAGTAAATTTACACACTTGGGAATAGTTTATGTGAAAGACATAAAGAAGATTATTCCATTAAATTATAAAAGATTATATGAAAAATGCTTTAATATTATACAAGAATCTTTCTTTTTCAGGTAGAATAGCAGCTATAAAAATGGCCTATTTGCCAAGATTGAATTATTATGTGAGAAATATTCCAATTTGTCTTCTGCTGTATTGGATTAAGAAGTTTCAAACTTTAATAGATCATTATGTTATGAATGGAAGAAAATCAAGAATTAAAAGGGATATTTTAACTAGTAAGAATGGGGGTATATCCTATCTGGATCTTAAGCTTTATCATGATGCAATAATTATTTCTCAAATAGTTAAGTGGAGAGATCCAAGGGTAACATATTTATGGACACAAGTTGAAGAGGTTAGTTTGAAAGAAGGTAATTTAAGACATTTTTTGTGAGGAACCATTGAAAAAAAAGAAAAACACGGATTCCTGGATTTTTAAGAAAACTATAACATTTTGGTATAAAATGAATAAGAAAATTGATTTAATTCCATACCCTAGTTTAATTACGCCAATGAAAGACTTAGAAAGAACAGTACAGATTTCAATTTTAAATAAATGGATTAATAAAGGTATAGATACATTAAAAAAACTTTATTTAGGGTCAGAATTTGCACCATTTGACCACTTTGTTACATTATATAATATAGATAGAAAAGATTGGCTGGAATATTTGAGACTGCAATTGGCAATGAAGAAATATAATGTGTATTTTATAAAAAGAGAAGAATTGACTGATTTTGAAAGATTGCTAGTTCAGAATAATAGAAAGGATTTGTTGGAGAGATTGTGGCTGTTTAGGCTCTTTCTTGCACATATGGTGGGGATGCCCACAGACTGAATCCTTTTGGACTAACTGTTTTTTTATTATATCACAAATAGTGGGTACAACCATTGTTTCATCAACACAAATGGTTGTTTTGCATATAATGCCATCTGGTCTAAATTACCCAACACAAGCCTTCATTTTGCAAGTTCTTTCAATTGCAAAATGGAAGTTGGCTTGTTATCGGAAACAACAAATTACTCCGTCTTGAAATGAGATGTTAAATGTATTGAAAATAAATAGAGCATTGGAGAAAGACTTTCACATGGCTGAGTTAATAAAACAAGATACAACAAAATTGAGAATATGGGATAAATATAGTAATTCTGATAATTATGGGGAAAAATTATGATATGAGTAAAGAAAGTAAAAGTGGTTCAGCCTTGATATAAATGAAATACATGTTGAAGCTGTATCCCTCTCCAGAAATGCCACGACCCCCCCCTCCCGTTTATCCTTTTCCAGTTCGTTTTCCCCTTTCCTTCATTTTGTACAAGTATGTATATATGTTATGTACTGTATTTTTTGTATTCTGTCTTTTATGAATGTTGAAAATTCAAACCCCCCCCAAAAAAGCAGACATTACACACAAACAGACATCACACACACACTCAGACATCACACAAAGACATTGCAGAGATATCACACTCACATCACACACAGACATCTTACAAAGATAACACACACAGACATCACAAACATACATCACACACAGACATAACACACACACTCAGACATCACAGAGATATCACACACATCATACACAGACATCAAACACACACTCAGACATCACAGAGATCACACACAGACATCAAAAACACACACACCACAGACATCACATACACATCCCATATACATCATACACATATGCATCACACACAGACGTCACATATCACAGAGATATCACACACACCATACACAAATATCAAAACACACACACATTGCACACTCATACATCACACACACTCATACATCACACACAGGCATCACACACACTCAGACATCACACAAAGACATCTTACAGAGATAACACACACACAGACATAACACACACACTCAGACATCACAGAGATATCACACACACACACTCAGACATCACACACAGACATCAAAAACACACACACAACAGACATCACATACACATCACATATACATCATACACATACGCATCACACACACTCATACATCACACACAGACGTCACATATCACAGAGATATCACACACACATACATCACACACAGGCATCACACATTTAAACATCACACACACACACAGACATAACACACACACACAGATATCATAAACTCTGACATTCAGACATCAAACACACACACATCACATATTCATCAAATAATATACATCAAACACACACACAGACATCTCACAGAGATATCACACTCACATAACACACACACACAGACATCATACGCACACCACACAGAGACATCACACACACTCAGACATTACACTAACACAGAGACATCACACACATCATACACCGACATCAAACACACACCACACACAGACATCACATTGGCATCACATAGACATCACACACAGACGTCACATATCACACAGGCATCACACACACAAACAGACATCACAATCACACAAACATCACACACACACTCAGACATCGCACACACAGACATCACACACACACTCAGACATCATACATAGAATACCAAACACAGACATCACACAGACATTGCTCACATATCCATCACACAAACACTGCACACATACATCAAACTCGCATCACACACAGACATCACATAACACAAACACACACCACACACTCAGACATCACATACACAAACATCACACAGACGTCACAAACAGGCATCACACACACAGACTCAGACATCACAATAACACAGAGACATCACAGAGATATCACACACAGACATCAAACACACACATCACACACAGACGTCACACACACTCAGACATCACATAAACAAACGTCACAGACATCACACATATAAATCACATACACACTCATAGATCACACACAGACGTCACATATCACACATCACACTCAGACACCACAAATAGACATCACACACACACACTCAGATATCACATACACAAAAATCACAGACACTACACACAGACATCACACTAACACAGAGACATCACAGATATATCACACACACATCAAATACACACACACTCATACATCACACACAGAAATAACACACACACACACTCAGACATCGCACACACAGACATCACACACACACTCAGACATCATACATAGAATACCAAACACAGACATCACACAGACATTGCTCACATATCCATCACACAAACACTGCACACATACATCAAACTCGCATCACACACAGACATCACATAACACAAACCACACACTCAGACATCACATACACAAACATCACACAGACGTCACAAACAGGCATCACACACACAGACTCAGACATCACAATAACACAGAGACATCACAGAGATATCACACACAGACATCAAACACACACATCACACACAGACGTCACACACACTCAGACATCACATAAACAAACGTCACAGACATCACACATATAAATCACATACACACTCATAGATCACACACAGACGTCACATATCACACATCACACTCAGACATCGCACACACAGACACCACAAACAGACATCACACACACACACTCAGATATCACATACACAAAAATCACAGACACTACACACAGACATCACACTAACACAGAGACATCACAGATATATCACACACACATCAAATACACACACACTCATACATCACACACAGAAATAACACACACACACACACATCACACATATCACACTCACTCAGACATCGCACACACAGATATCAAACACACACACACTCAGACATCACACACACAGACATCAAACACACATCACAAACAGACATCGCACACAGATTCGGACATTACACTAACACAGAGACATCACAGAGATATCACATACACACATCATACACAGACATCAAACACACACACCACATAGACATTGCACACATATACATCAAACACAGACATAACACACACAGTCATCATACCCAAACAGACATCCCACTCAGACATTACACTAACACAGATATATCACACACACACATCATACACAGACATCAAACACACACACCACACACAGACATCACATATACATCACACACACACCCATACATCACACATAGACGCCACATATCACACAGGAATCACACACATCACACTCAGACATATCACAATCACTCAGACATTGCACACACAAACATCACAAACACACTTAGACATCACACACATGGATATCACACAGACACCATGCACACACTCAGACAGCACATACACCACACACAGACATTGCACACATATTCATCCCACTGACATCACACACAGACATCACACACACTCAAGACATCAGAAACACCACACAGACATCACAGACACACACTCATACATCACACACAGGCATCACACACTCAGACATTGCACACACATACATAACACACAGAGACATCATACACACTGACATTCAGACATCACAAACAGACAAACACACACATTCATCAAACAATATACATCACAAACAGAGACATCACAGATATGATACACATTATGCACAGACACAACACACACACACAGAAATTCAGTCATCAAACACACACACCACAAACATACATCACACACACTCAGACATTACACAGTCATCACACACACACACATCACACTCAGACATCATACTAACAGAGATATCACACACACATTTCACACACAGACATCAAACACACACACCACACACAGACATCACATTGGCATCATAGACATCACACACAGAAATCACATATCACAGAGACATAACACACACATCACACTCAGACTTTGCACACACAAACATCACAAACAGACATCACACACACACACAGACCTTAAAAATACATCACACTCACATCACACACACACTCAGACATCACATACACAAACAGAAATCACACACAGACTCAGACATCACACTAACACAGAGACATCACAGGGATATCATACACAGACATCACATAGATATTGCACACATATACATCACACACAGACGTCACAGGCATCACACAGACATCACACTCAGACATATCACAATCATGCAGACATCGCACACACAAACATCACACACACTCAGACAACCCATACACAAACATCACAAACAGACATCACACACACTCAGACATCACACACACATCATACACAGAATATCAAACACACACACATCACATATGCATCACACAAACACAGACCTTTAAATATCACACAGACATAACACACACATCACACACGGACATCACATAGACAAACATCACACAGATGTCACAAACAGGCATCACACACGCACTCAGACATCAAACACATACACACACCACACACAGACATCACATATGCATCACACAGAAATTGCACACATACATCACACACTCAGACATCACACACAGACTCAGACATCACACTAACACATAGACATTACAGAGATATCAAACAGACATCAAACACACACACAGACATCACATACGCATCACATAGACATCGCACACAAATACATCACACACGTCACATATCACACAGACGTAACACACACAGGCATCACACATAGACATACACATATATCACACACGCACACTCAGACATCAAACACATATCACACACAGACTCATACATCACACTAACAGAGACATCACAGAGATATCACATACGCACATCATACACAGACATCAAACACACACACACAGACATCACACTCAGACATTGCACACACAAACATCACATACACAAACATCTCAGACATCACACACAGACATCAAACACACACCACACACTCATACATCACACACAGACGTCACATATCACACAGGCATCACACACAGACGTCACATATCACACAGACATAACAGACACAGATATCACACATATATCATACACACACATATCACACACAGACACCCACACATCACACACTCAGACGTCACACACACTAACACGCCAGTGCCCCAGGCAGGACAGGATTAATGTGTCAGTGTCAGCTTCCTGCAGCCCAATGACAGATCACATACTCAGGCCTCCAACTGACCACTTCCTGGGATACACAGCAACTACACACACACAGGCACACACATTGTGACACACACTCTGTCTCTCTCTGCCGCATCCACCTGAGGACCACACACATGGCCACGCCCATTTGCCCACATTCTGCGCGTGCCAGTCCAGTGACGTCACGATGATTGACAGTCCCGGTCTCACAGCTACTAAGCGCTCAGTGAGGTAAAAAAATGGAAGCGGTGGCCCCGGGTCATTGAGATCAGCACGGCCCGTCCTGCCCCGCATAGTGACACTAGGACAGCCGGTCTGGTACCTGCTCTCTGCTCACCTCTCTGGGCCTGGCCCGCCTCCATCTCTTCACAACCAGGAAGGAAGAGAGGGCGGAGGAGCGGCCTGTCCGGGGGTGGGCCTGCCCCAAGGATCTGCAGCCATTTCGCGGTTGGATTCTCCCAGCTTGTGTGAGGGGCTCGGACCGGGCCGGGGAGCACCGAGGCACCAGCCAGGACCACCAGGCTCGAGCACCGCAGGACCAGCCAAAATGATGCCGGTGAGAGCGGCATATGGGGGGCTTATGTATTTTATATAGGGACCTGTTGGCTGGAGATATACACACATACTATATATAATCAGTGTAAGATGTATGTGTGTATATATATATATATATCCACAGCCCCATACCCTTACCACCTATTAATGACTATTTGTGTGCACCCACAGTCCTCCTTATGTGTATCATTACATGTGACAGTCCCACACATCCTGTACTGCAGTGGTTCCTGCCCAGTCACTAGAGGATATTGCAGGGTCCTGCTGCCACCTGTGCTGCTCTTGTCATTCCATGTATGACAATATCACTGCTGGTTGTGTGATACAGATCATGTAATACATACAACATATTATTGTACATGACATGGAGGGGCAGCCATGTTTGGTACTTCCCTCAGGCCTCTGATACAAGGAGTCTATTTGCTGTAATACGAAGTAGAGAATGAGCTGTTGTTTAAATCTGTTGTATACACAACATATAATGGTCACATTGTATCTATTTGTCTTTGATTTCCTCCTTGTAACCTCACCTTCTCTACCTGTTGACTTTTCTATATAAGTCATCTTATTAGTGGGCAAGTTGTCAGACTCCATCATCCGTTTGATATCCCTGCAGTCACCCCAGACCCTATACATTAAGCACAATTACATTGAGCACATTTGACACTGTTTCTAATTTAAAATTTGCATATATAAAATGAACTTTATAATGAACGCCCTGTTTCATATTATTTTGTTATTAGGGGAATTTCCACATAACTTCTGCATTAAAACACCAGCACCATATACTTTTTACTGATTAGTTTGAAGGAAACATTTTGTGTGTATGTATGTATATGTGTATATATATATATATATATATATATCCATTTAAGTGCTAATAATAGGGTATAATCTCCTTCTGAATCGCTACGTTGTTATGGTGAAGGGGCTTGTGTATTTCAGTGCAGGCCACTGGAGAAGGAACTGGCAATCCACTTCAGTATCTTTGCCGTGAAAACCTTATTGATAAGCACAGCCAGAGACATGAATAAATGTGCCTGGTGTGCTGCAATCCATAGGGTCACCAAGAGTTAGACATGACTGAACAACAAAAACAATAGGGGAAATTAAGGCTCTCCTTACATGTCATCATCTTATTATTGACATTCACCCCAAAAATAACAATAGTAAAGGTTTTTGAGAATAATTTCATGGGATGTGTTTATTAATAGAGGTCTGTTCTAACTTTTGATGTTGTTATATATATATATATATGTGTGTGTATATATGTGTGTATATATATATATATATATATATATATATATATATATATATATATATAATGTGTGTGTTGTGATTGTGATGGCATGACTCCTCTCTGCTTCTCCAAACTGATGAGTTGCTTTGCATACTTTACTTTTTTGTGTATGTATGTATATCTATTAACATACTAGTCATTTTTATATAAAATCTATAAATAGTAATAAAAAGGACTCCAGTTCCGCCCATGACTGACCGCTTCAATCATTGTATTTTTTTTTTTTTTTTGTGAGGATGAACCATGTGAAAAGCTAGGCCTTGTTATGTGGTTTAGTCATTTGTATTAATGTATTTGTTGATTGTTTTACATACAAATATATGTCTAGTTGTATTGGGGTAATTTGTCTTTTTACACATTACTAAACCAAAAGCAAATGCAGTTTGTCCATATGTCATTTACACTGTGTGCTGAGGCAACATTTTTATCAAGATTCTTCCTCTTTTCTTTTTTTTTTTAATATATTTTTTGTGTAAGCTCTTATTGTTTTGTCTTAAGTGCCCTGAAGACTGGTGTTTATTATTACATTTGCAGAACCATTAGAGAAACACAACATTTTGTCATGATTAGTTAAAACAAAATTTGAATTATTCTCTCTTGGTTTGTGTAAATTTCCTTCTCTTTTATTCAAATTTCTGATCATATTTCATACATTCTTTGTCTTAGTATGTGCAAGAAAAAATGCAAAATCCCAGACAGTTCTATAGTACCATTTCTCAATAACTAAGCATACCAGAAAGCTATTCATTTTTATAATGTTGTTCATGGAAGGGGTGTCTGCAAAAAAGGATATTGTAAATTCTAGTCATTCACCTCAAATGTAAAACTTAAGTCTCTAAGACGATGAGTTATTTGGAGGACAATCCAAGGGGTGTTGCATTGGACATGAATCCATAGGCTTGATCGGAGATGCATGTCAGTACAAACTTTTTTTAAATCCAAGGCTTGACAAATCCCAGGTGGCCAGGGAATCGCACCTTCTATAATTTGTCTGCTGGCTTCTAACTTTTTAGGTATTATGCATATATTTCTATATATACCGCCTTATTAAATTGCAATTCGGCAAATTCTAAAGGGCTCTGTATAAGCACATAGCATATTTTTTTTTACAGAAGTTCTTAGTTAGTGAAGACCTTGCTTTTGGATAGAAATTCACTAACTAAAAACACCTGTAAAAAAAATATGCTCTGTGCTTATATAGAGCCCTTTAGAATTTGCTGACTTACAATTTAATAAGGCTGATAATTCATTGTCTGTCTCCTACAAATGCCGGACTAGTTCCATTCTAAACTGACCTGCTACTAAGTTTCATAAAAATTTGTCAACCTCTATTTTAATTAGTAATTTTCTACATACTTCCATCTTTTTACACATTGACCAAAACATGGCGGCATTGGGATGCTCCTTCATCTCTGTATCAAATACGTAAAGGAAGCAAGGTGTGTTTTAGGATTTTTAAGCATGATGGAGCAGGACCCTCACAACCTTAGAGATTGTTTACATCCGTGGTTTTAAACCTTTATGGGGCTAGGGAGAGACTGTCAATCACCCCAAAATTCTGTGGACACATTGAATGGGTAATACTTTTCTCAATTTTAATCTGTCGCATCCCATTCATTCCTTTTTCAACTCGCCCCTCATTTTCCTTTCTGTCCGGGCCGGCAAATAAGGTCCCACCCAATGGCTGGTGAGAAACATTAGTCTGGATGATAATGATGTGTACAATATGTCAATACGTGATCAGAAGATATTAGCCAATTTATTAATTGTTTTATTAGTTTTGTTAGACGGTCAAAGTAAGGTCTCCTTATGGTATGCAATGCTGACATCCTAATAGATTGCTTCATGAGCACTTAAATATAATTTGCTTAATGTTAAAACATTTTTATACACTGTGAGCCACTGTTTGAAAAATGAATCCTTGATTAGCATGTGCATTTCAATGTGTTATGCGTGCGTATAATTGAGAGGTCTTAAGTGACAAATTAAAGTAGTGTGTGTGTTATATATATATATATATATATATATATATATATATATAATATATATATATATATATATATATATATATATATATATATAGTATACATTAGGCCTTGACAAGTCCCTGGAGCCAGGGAGTTACAGCTCCCCAAATGTTACTGCTGTCTTTTAATGTTTTGGTTAATACACTTATGCTTCTATGTAATCTGTTCTATGGCTCCTAGAAAAGAGTTTGTCCTGGCTTCAAGATTTCGTAGAAATTTGTTAACCCCTGGTGTAAATCAGCGCAGCCAAGCCTTTGGTGAAATTGGTAATCATCCTAACAAAATATACCCTTCTAGCACTGTGAGCAGTCACTTAGTTTCACATTCAACCGTGTGTGTGTGTATATATATGTATATATATGTGTATGTGTGTGTATATATATATATATATATATATATATATATATATATATATATATATAATTTAGTACATCTGTGTTCACATTTGAATGTTTAAAAACCTGCTGCTAGCTCAGACTTCCGAGGAAAAACAGTTAATACACTGCATTCTGGGAAGCTGAGCCTGGACATGCAAATGTGCCCACAAATGCCTCGCTCTTCAATCCATAGCCATTATCATATATATATATATATATATATATATATATATATATATATATATATATATATATATATATATATATATATATATATATATATGTGTGTGTACTTTCACTTGTTTCCCCAGTAAGGTCCATGCATGTATTCCTTTGTCCCAAGATCTATTGTAGCTTTTGTGCGTCATAATTTTCAATAATGCCAGTAAATCTGTTAAAGAATCTCTTACTAAAATCATTATAGTTTCCCTTTTTTTGATCTTTTATTGTTCCAGCTCAACTATTTTATGACCGGGTAAAAAGTCTTTATTCGAAGCGACCTGTGGTTCTATGCACACAATCACAAGCCTCACGTGTCATAGGTCACAGAGGAGTGTGAACCAATTAAAGAAGTTGTTATACATAATGTACCAGTAAATAACATGTACCTCTGGCGCTTGTTGTCACCTTTTTTAACTGTAGTTGTGGGTCAGCCTCGTATGGAAGACTTTCCAGTAACAAGATAATTAGAGTTTTAATGTTCCAGTTCCTTATAACCGAAGTTATTCACAAATTTACTTTTTTTATGTTTATTTGTGAATATCTGCTCTGTTTTATACAATTGAGCACTTTCTAGATCTTGCTTTTGTGCTATGCATCATAATTATTTAACTTTGTGTTAATTTATTTTTAATATGCTAGTACTTTCTGCCTTCGCATGGCTATTTATTTATTCTAGAACAATGCCATGACATATTGTTTGATGTTGCTCATTTGCAGCTTGCACTTCCTCATATTTCCGAGGAGCTACATATTCCACAGTTAGCCACTTCTTTTGTTTAGTATGGTTTATCTGTTGGGTGGAGAATCCTCGTTTTAATGTTAGATAACAAATCCTCATAATAAGAATGAACCTCCATCTAAAGTTTACAGAATGACCTTTATGCGGCAAGGCTGCAACTGGGAAAGTTTAGTTTAATTTTTTTTTTAGGTAAATGTGTTTGCAGCAGCTTCCTGTGTTAAAGCAGTGAAAGTGTTAATTGGCTGGCCATAAATATATATATATATATATATATATATATATATATATATATATATATATATATAATTTTTTTTTTTTTCGTTGATAATTTCCAACCTCTATAGAGATAATTTAGATGCATTTCTTGTGGGATAGTGTTTTTGTGCATATGTTTTCCCTAGTGTTGCCAACTGACAATCACAATCCACTATGAGAAACATGTTAAAATAAAGATAATTACTAATGATTGGTTGACTTACTTTAACAAGGAGCTAGTCCTACATTTCTTATTAGACAGGTCATTGAGTGTGTGTGTGTGTGTGTGTGTATATATATATATATATATATATATATATATATATATATATATATATATATATATATATTGCTAAACAAATAATATGTGTGTATGTATAATAACTACAACGTTTAGTAGTCAGCAGTAAAATTTTAGGAGCCATGACTCCCTGCCTCCTGGGATTTGTCAATAACTATAATAAGGGAAATAATCCCTTGCTCGGTCAAGCTAATGGAATTAACACAGTAGAAGAGCTAAAGGATCTAATAATAATTCATTATTATAATGCCTCTAAGCTGTTGCTAATGCATGGTGTGTAATTAGCACACTTGCTAAGCTGGAGATTCAAGTGATGTTTACTTGAAAATGTGGCCGTGTTTTTGTTTGTAAACTTGTGTTTTCCTCTAATTATTAAAATGTAGATTTCTGAAAATAGGCAAAAATAAAAAAAGAATTCTAATCATTAATTGTGCAGTGGGCAGACCCATACTGAAACAATTTTTTCTTATAAGCACTTCTTAAAAAAAATAAAGGTTTATAAAAGTAAAGAAATACAAAGGGATATTATATCTGTGTCCAGGAATCTTCTGTACCCATTTAAGTCGTCCCTTTTGGGGGCACAGACACCAAAAGAAACCGCAGCAGTGCCTCTACAGTCTGGTGTTAGTGACTTCTGTGTGTGAAGTCTACAATATGAGTTTTTTTTTTTTTTGTGTCACACATATATAAACCTAAGTGACAACATATTTAATATTTTATCTCTACCTAGGAATTTGTCTGTAAACAAACTGTTGCTGATATAGCCTGATGTTGTTCTTGAGATTAACCAATACTGATATAGGCCTTTGGTAGGCAATTTTATTATTTAAATTACATTTTATAAATTCCACACACAGGTTCAAACATGTTCAGTAGGATTGTTCCCTCCCTCCTCCTTTCCTTCCTGGAGCTGTCTCATCACATTATTGTCTCATGCAGTAATAGTATTGGATGCAGAAGGGAAGTGCGTAGAGATTTAGCAGCTAATCACAGATTTGTACTGGCAGTGAAGGCTGCTATACAATACTGTTTAGTTATCTTATTATTCACTGAAAATGCTGCAATTTTGTTCTACACAATTGTGATCTGTATGATATTAATTGACAAAGATAATGGGTGCTAAGCATATTTTTAAATCTTTGTTGTCCTTTTGAGTTGTTAAAATTATATTTATATATATATATATATATATATATATAATTGCAATCTTATACCTGAAAGTCGCCATGTATAAAAATGTTTTGGGGATTTAAGAGTGAAAATGCATTCTGGCTAATTTGCATGTTCCTGCCCAGGTTTCCAGTGTTTTAACTGTATTTTTGGAAACGTGAGTATTCTGTACGTTGGAGGCCTTTTTCACTCTCTTGCTCATCGTAAGGTAATTTTTTTTTTTTCTCATTTACTTAAAACAATGCGCTATTATATAGCAAAGCAATTTTCTATAAATTATTAAGTTATGCTTTTGACAGTTCTTTAATTGAAAAAAATGTCAAACTTTAAAAGCAGAGACATATTTTTATTTCTCTACAGTATGTATTTTTGCCAAAAATACTAATGTAAGACATTTGTCTTGGAGAAGTCCCATATCTAAATGTGCTAACGAATCCGATTCGCCCCACAGCATTCTAAATCATGCTGTTGAGAAACAGTCTGTGCTTGGCTAGTACAACTAGCACCAATAGACAAACTGTGTGCATGAGCTGCTGGGGCAGACCTTTGTAGGGACTATTTGGAAGGTTTCAGTGAGTGAAAACAGAGCCATTAAGCACTTGAAAAACTATTATGTTGCAAACACATACTTAGGTAGTTTTATTTTAATATTAAAACCGGGAACCGTCTATATCTCTCCAAGACTGTTTTTGAGTATGACCTATGCTTTACAAAAATTTGCACAAGTGGCACAATGTAAATGCAATCTTCACAATAGTGTAAATGTATAATTTAGACACAGAGGGCCATTATTCCTAATAAATTAATAAGTTACTATCACATATAATAGTTGTCAAACTACAAAATGTCGTCACGCTTTGCGAGCTCACAAGATTGCGAGGGACGCAGTTCGGGCCGCAAATGCGGACCTTCTCAAAGCGAGGGGCCGCATTTGCGGAGGTGGAGGCTCTATGGCGCCTCACAAGCAGTTACAAACAGCCACAGAAGCGGGACTTTGAAAAAAAACATTTAACACGCAATGACTAAATACGGTCGTACTCAAAAAAATACGAGCCTCGAGACTTAGAAAAAAAAAACATTACAAACTCGCAAAAATACGACCTTAACGGCTGAACCGCGCACAGCAGAAAACATTAAAAAAACACTAAATACACACAAAAATGAAATAAAAACCTTACCCACAGCAAGGGGGGACACCCAGGGCGTCTGGAGGTGAGGTTACACCAATTTACCGAGTTCAGACCCTCGAAATCCCCAAAGCGAGAGAAAAAATGGCCGCCAAACAAAACCTGAAAAGGAGGCTATACGACCCCTAAAGCCGCAAAACACCGCCAAGCACATACGACTTTTCCAAAAAGCTGTACGAGGTACAAGATACACTATATTATCAAGTACGCTAAATCATCCACACCCGCGTACCACATACACATTCGCCGCCATTTTACAACACTAACTTACACAATGCGGAAGTACACAGCTACACTAACGGCTTTCCCTCGCGCACGCCGCCTATTTACACTACACACTGCACACATTGCTGACACACCTCGGCTCAACAACACTGCAAATCTACATTGTATGCTGCAGGAACATCGAAACAGATTGTTAGCTCTTCAGCACATTGCTTGCTGCTTATATTAATTACAAATAGGTAAAGTATTATAATTTATTAATTAATTAATTATATAAACCTACATAAAAATAAAAAAAAAGATCGAAATAAACGCCAAAGCCCTTAACCGCACGCCTCACAAGGAGTGCCAACGGTGCTCATAGCACACAAACTGCACCAGGAGAAAGCCTTGTAATAAGCGCAAAAAGGAGATCAGCGCGGACCTTACAAATCACAGCAAAAGCGCCTCTGAGAACAAAAAACACCAACCAAGAGGCTCAAAATGAGCACCGAACGATCTTAGACCACCAAACCACAGTCTGTGGCAAACAGCATTACCTGCCTACAATTTTATACGCCCTGTCATTTTTTACGGGCAAGTTGTTAGTTTTATATAATAGCGAAATAAAAACACAATAGAGCTCACACCACTTCCTAGTCCGATCAATACAATCTTTAATATAAAACACACTTAAATAACAAGTGCACACTCGCATTTAATGTATTTTAAACAAGAGGTATTCTATATATATAAAGAAAACACTTTTCACATATTCATATCCACGTTAAATACTATATAGATCTTCCTGATGCATAAGTATGATGTTATAACAGCGATTTTGAGATGGAATCTGTACCTGGTATCCTTATAATACACTTGTTCCTCCAATGAAGATATAACAGTCTACCTATGGAGTCTTGTTGAACTCCTATCTCTAGTCTATTCACTTAGAGGTAATCTAGCCCCAATATGTGAGACCTGGGATAGGTGACTCAATCTTCAATATAGGAGGTATATGTAGATCTTCTCAAGATCAAAGGACATATAGATACATATATTAGGCATAAAATGAATCTGTACATACACAGCATAACTAATGTAAACACAAAAAATATATAATAACACAATAAGAAACAGCTAGCTATATGCTTAAAAAAGAAAAAAACAAATATTATATATACTTGAGGCAGTTGGTTTCCTATGGGTTGATGAATGTAAGTATCCCATAAAGTCTTTTACATGATCAGATCCAAAAAGTATATTTGCTGGTAGTCAATAACGTACGTGAATTTCAGGCAAAAATAATTATTGTTGAGTTTATTCATAAATAGCTCAAATTCTTGTTTGGGGCAACCCAAAGGATCGACATGTCGGCAATGTAACATTGCCATAAAAGTATTTTATCTGAATATTCAGACATCTGATCGGAAAAAATGCTTTATCGCTCCCATTGACCTAAATATAGGTTCGTGTAACTAGGGTCACACGCTGTAACCATAGGAGTGCCTCTAATTTGGTGATAACCAGCGTTTGTTAAATAAGAAAAAAAAGTCCTTAGTAAGAATGGATTTAAGAAGAGTGACAATAAACTCATTACATTTCTCATATGTCTTACCTTTAGTGCACAGAAAGTATTCAGTCGCTGATATAGCTTGTTCGTGTGGGATGCTTGAATATAATTGTTTTTATTATAATACAGTTTAGAATATCTGATGCTAGAAAATTGAACCAGTTTTATTTAATGTTAACAGCGTTTTTTGTAATTTTAACAAAATCCTCATTAAAATTATGTATATTATTGTAAACAAATGCTAAATTTCAAGCAGTGAATGCTAGTGGGCTTAAGACACAGTTAGACATCATCATCTGACTCTCCATGTGCACAAAAGTTTACTCTCCTTGCAAAATGTTGCACATCAGAATTTTTAGCTCACAAAGGACTGCAAAAAATTAGAGGGAACATTGATGGTGATCTACGCAGTTTTGAAGTCCAGTACTTCTGACGTCTTGGCGGGTAGGCCAAAACAATTTATAGATTTTTTTTTTTTATGGATCAAATGGAGGCCTTGGGGAGGTGATCAGAGAGAAAGTAGCCTGATCACCAGTATGCTATAGCAGCGAAAGCTACGGTTTGGCCCACAGACAAAGAGATAGCGTGGACAGCTATTCTAAATCACTGGATGGTTTCTCCTTGGGTTCCAGCCAGGCGAGAAAGCTAGCATAAAGACTTGAGGACCTGGTGTGGTTGTAGCTCGACTTGGAACATGCATATGTGGGACCGAATGCTTCCAACTCCTGCATCACAAGGGCCCTCCTTCTACAGGCTTGGACTGCTGGAAGGGCTCCCGGATGGGCTGCAGGGAGATCCAAAGTGCCCTGGAACCGCAGAGCGCTGGGAAAATCCTATTTGAACAGCAATTCAAAATGATGTGGAAAATTGAGCCAGGTACAGCAGAAGAAATGTTGCTGAAATTGTTGATCCATAAAGAAATTGATTTAGAAATAGAGTATGAGGAAATGCTTAAGGAGGTTGGGCACAGGTGGGTCCTTGGCTCAAGTATGTGGAGTTACCCCAGGCTTCCCCAGCTGAGCTAGCAGAGGGTTACACTGCCAGAGAAAATTGAACTGTTGGCTACACTCCCTATAAGGTGGAGGAAAGGAAACCAGAGAGGTACCTGGGAGATCTGACCGCTACAGAACAGAGCGAGATCAGAGGGACTGCTGGGAACTCACCAGGATAGGGACACCGGGAGCACAGTCCAGACCCTGGTAGATGCAAGATCGGTGAGCAGTGTAAAGCAGCACCAGCCACTGGGAGATGGCCAACAACCAGAAATGTCCTGCCGCTAACCAAGGGCGAGGAGCTGCAGACTGAACTGTTGGCAGAGGAGGGTGCAAGCCCCAAGTCTGTCCAATACCCATGAACTGATACCTGTCCAGAAACCACAGACTGCTGATGTCCAGTACATTGTATGCTGCAGGAAAATCAAAAGAGAATTGTTAGCTCTTTAGGATATTGATTGCTGGATATATTAATTAGAAATAGGTAAAGTATATTCATTAATTATTAAAGTATATATATATAAAAAAAACGCTAAATAGCATATTTTACACTGCTGTTGCTTTATTATACATTAATGCTTCGCACTTCCTAATACATTTATTCATTCTAAATTAATTATTAACGTACATTAATTTAATTAGTGATAGAAAATGTAAACTTTCCACTGCACTAAAAATGTTTTACATTTTACACTGCACTTATATATCTGGATTACTTCTCATTGGCTGCCATTAATAGGACTCTCAAAGCAGTTAAATATTTAAATCACTATTATTCTCTGAGACCTAAAAACATTTTTCTAATTTAAACTGCACTAATACAATGTATATTTAACACTTTACTTTATAATCTGTCTTTGCGATGAGCGCCGAAGATGATCATTGCAAAGCACGAAACTTGAAGGACACAAGGGGAGAGGCTCGCAATGAGCGCCGAAGGTCCTCAGCGGAGCTTTACATGGTGTGGCAAACAGCATTGCATGGTTTCAAATTGTATTGCTCCGTCATTTTGATGGGCAAGTCGCTAGTATAATATAATGCCCAGGAGGGCCTAATGGATTTATGGGCACCATGAAATGTTGTGAGCCCTGAGGGTATCCTGGTACCGGAATACAGCTCCTTCCCTTTCCCACTAAGAACATTGTCCAAACCCTTGAAAACCTGGACTGTGGTTTCCATGTTGGCCCAAGATAGATAAA
>CM050168.1:160633742-160653742 GCA_027410445.1 Discoglossus pictus
CATGACGAGCTTTCGAGAGCGTTCCTCTCTTTGTCGAGTCAGAGTCAATACTGATTATAGATTCACAAATACAGCAAAAATTCCAGGATTAACAGATAATGTTCTGATCAGCCAGCCGTGCAAGTGTGTGGGGGTGCAGACCAGAGTAAGTAAATTGGGCGTAAATAGTTAAACATCTAAGGAACCATAGGGCTGTAAACCAAACTCAGGATGAAGGCAGAGAACAAAAAGTTTCAGCCGGAAACAGAACACAAATTTTACCCCAACACCTGGACGCAACCCTAAACTCGACAGTTACATAGAAAGCGTTCGCCTTAGAACGGCTTCCTTAGTAACAAATCAGCAAAAAAGACAATTATACAATATCTCCCCATTAGAAAGAGCTGCCATAAAGGGCTTAAGAGAAAACCCCAACATCACCATCAAACCAGCAGACAAAGGAGGCGCAGTTGTGATTTTGAACACTCCGGATTACATACAAGTAGGTAACAGACAATTGACAGACCGCACCTATTACAAGAAATTGGACCAGAATCCTACAGAGGATTATACCAGCCAACTCAAGGAACTTATCAGAACGTTCCCCAAGATCGTGCAGCACGAATTGGAGCAGCTCATACCCACCCACCCTACAACTGGGACTTTCTACCTGCTGCCCAAGATCCACAAGCCAGGCAACCCAGGAGACCTATTGTTACAGGTATGGACACACTGACTGAACAGTTATCTGGTCTTGTTGAAAACATCCTGAAGCCACTAGTTAAAAACACTGACAGCTATATACAAGACACCACTGACTTTCTTAACAAACTCAGTCAGATTAAAGAACTACCTGCTAACACACTACTCGTAACCATGGATGTTGAATCGCTTTACAGCAACATCCCTCACAACGATGGTACTAAGGCATGCCTCAAATTCCTCTCAAACACACTCCGAACTGCAAATATAACCCTGATACCATTGCCAAAATACTAGAATATCCTGACCCACAATTACTTCACCTTCAATGAACAGGTTTACCTGCAAATAATGGGGACCGCAATGGGGACTAAAATGGCACCACAAATGCCAATTTATTTATGGCTGACATTGAACAGAGATTCCTGTCCACATATATCCACAAACCTTACAGATACGATCGTTATATAGATGACCTGTTCATCATATGGACAGAGGGAGAAAAAAAGCTGAGAGACTTCCACACTACCTTTAATACCTTCCACCCCTATTAAATTTAAAATAGATTACTCTGCAGAACAGGTGAACTTTCTGGACACCACCATATCCATCACCAATGGTAAACTTAACTCATCGGTATACAGGAAACCTACAGACAGATGCAGTTATCTCCACAGCACTAGCTTCCATCCCTCACATACTAAAAAAGCGATTATCTATAGTCAAGCCATCCGATACCACCGCATATGTTCTAACAACGAGGGACCGTGATAAACATTTAAAAAGCCTGTCTGACTCCTTCAGGAGAAAGGGATACAAACCTAATGTCATAACACAGAAAGTAACCTCTGCCATTAAAACACCCCGTGAACACCTGCTGCAATACAAAACTAAGGAAATGACCTCACGTACACCTCTGGTAACCACATACCATCCAGATCTAGAAGGAATCCGCAAAATATTTAAGGGTCTACAACCACTGCTAACAGAGGACACAGAATTAAAACATATATTCCCCAAACCCCCCATTCTTGCATTTAGGCAGCCACCAAATCTCAGACAAACATTGGTGAACAGTAGATTGGCCAATGAAGAGCTTAACATAGAAAATTGCACAAAACCTTGCATCAAAAATCGGTGTAAATTGTGTCAATACATCTGCAAAGAGGACACAGCCACGCACAACAAGAACATATACATCAGAGGATCATATTCTTGAACGTCATCCAATGTAGTATACATGATACAATGTATTGCATGTGAGAGAGGCTGCTACATTGGAGAAACCAGCCAGAAATTACATATGAGGATGAATCTACACAGACATTCCATCAAAAGCACAATGAGGAGACTTACTGTACTCCAGTTGGACACCATTTCACCCAGAATAACCACTCCATGAAGAATCTCAAAATCAAAATACTCAAAGGTTTTTTTTAAAAACACTAAGGAAAGAAAGACATTTGAAATTAAAATGATTATGTTCTTCAACAGTAATAAGTCGGGACTTAATGTCGACATTGAATTCTTATCTCATTATCAAAATTTCTTATAACCTCCAACATTCATGCTTGTAAATATATATGTGGGTTTATTGATTTTTTTATTTTTTTACTTTTTGTTCTCTGCCTTCATCCTGAGTTTGGTTACAGCCCTATGGTTCCTTAGATGTAAAACTATTTACGACCCCAATTTACTTACTCTGGTCTGCACCCCCACCACTTGCACGGCTGGCTGATCAGAACATTATCTGTTAATCCTGGAATTTTTTGCTGTATTTGTGAATCTATAATCAGTATTGACTCTGACTCGACAAAGAGAGGAACGCTCTCGAAAGCTCGTCATGAAACCTATGAATATGTTTGTCCAATAAAAAAGGTATCACTATATACTGCAATACTCTGATTATTCATCTGGATTACTGGACATTCACGGCTACCTCACTCTTCATAACTATGTGTGTGTGTATGTGTGTGTATGTATTTATGTATTTATGTATATATATATATATATATATATATATATATATATATATATATATATATATATATGTGTGTGTGTATGTTTGTGTGTGTGTGTATGTATGTATATGTGTATATATATATATAGCCCGCAGCGTTAGGAACAACTCGTACGCTCACAACTATATATGTGATTAAAGCGTAGTAATTAATCCCAAATCAATATGTAATATATATTGTGAAAGTTAAAAATAGTACATTTACGAGAATTGAAACATCTGTAATCATTATGATTAAATTGTCTGCCAACCTCTATCGAATGACAATTATAGTAAGAAAGTACTGAATACCAGTGAAAAAAAATGGTATAATTACAAGTTTTACAGATTAGAATAGACAAAAAAACTAATTTCTGATGGTTTTAGGTGAACCCCTGGCAAATCGTCAGTCGACCCCCTGAGGAGGTCCCGTCCCACACATCCATTGATATAAGGGATACTATCCCTAATCCCTTACTGTCCCTTTTTAACCCTTCTAAATGCTATCCCACTACAGAAGTGATGATTATGTGTCTATAGTTCCCTGGATTTGGTCTAGCTCCCTACTTAAATCAAGTTTTACTCATTTCTCTAGTCATCTGGTACAGTGAGTCTTGAAAAATCACATATTATAATTGTCGAACTATGATTCGTCGTCATGCTGTTTGTGTAGTGTGTACGACTTAGCGATGAGCGCCGCAGGCGCTCATCGCCCGGTGAGCAGCGAGGCAAGCCGTTAAAACTGTAGCACTTAGGCAATGAGCGCCGCTATAACGGCGACCGCGCGCAACTAAAAACAGTGAAAACACACCCAAATACTTACACAAACTACATAAAAAGCTTACCCATTAGCAAGGGGGGGCACCCAGGACCTCTGAAATTGAAGTTACACCTCCATTTAAGTCCAAATTCCCGAGTTCATGACACAGAAGTACAACGAAAATCCCCCTAAGCGAGAGAAAAAAATGCCACAGAAAAAAAACGAAAACTAGGGCTCACAGACCAGCCACGTACAATTACCCAAGAAGGGATCCGAGAATAAGCTCGGAAAACCCGCATTAACCCCAGGTGATCAGAGATAAGCTCGGAGCCCTGCTTAACCCCACATTAACCATCGCTGTGGGGGTCCCGATTGCACGCGATCGGGAAGACCCCCGCTGCAATCAAAATTAGAAATTCCCGCATTACAGGATTTTAAAGGACCGTAAAGGTAAGCCCTTCATTAACACTGTCACTCATGGGGGTCAATAGAAACCCCCATAAGCTCTTTATTAAGCTCGTCACTCATGGGGGTCAATACAGACCCCCCATAAGCCTCTATTTAACCCCATCAGATCCATAAGGGTATATTAACACCATTATGGGCCTGTTACAACACTACATTAACCCACATAAGTGCCATGATGGTCCTCAAGGACCATCATGAGACACTAAGTATAAACACTATACTGCACTATACCCCTCAAATAAAACATAAAATATCAACTAAACACCCTCTACACTAACCTATTAACACCTACAATACCGTACCTACCCCCTAATAACCCCCACCACTCTAATTACAGGAAAATAAAAAAGCCTAAGTCACAAAAAAAAAAATCTACATTACAGAAATAAAAAAACCAAGTCACAAAAAATATAAAAAAGGAACATTACAGAAAATAAAAATAAAACATTACAACCCCCCCTTCACTACAGAAAAAAAAATACACCTGAAAAGGAAATACATATAAATACATACAATACAAATACAATACAAACATAATACAATATAAATACATACAATTCCAATACAATTACATATTAATACAATAAACCCCTATCTAATATACATCCCCAATCTATCTAAATTAATACCACAATCTATCTACAATACATCCTATGCTAATCTATAAAACGCATACCCCTAGCTAACATACAATAAGTGCTATCTATATAAACTAATCTAATCCTAAACTAAAAAAATATATAATTAAGACAATGAAATTGTAAGGTAGCTAATGCTGTTTGGTGTGTAATAATGAAAATATGTAATACATTAATAAATGAATATACTTTACCTATTTTGAAGCATTCTGTTGAAAGAGCTGGCAATCTGTTTTGATGTTTGCTGCAGCATTATGTGGTGGGAGCTGCTGTGTAAGCGTGAGAATGTGTGCAGTGTAATAGTGTGCATGCGCGAGACGAAACCGTTAGCATAGTTGTGTACTTTCCGCATTGGTGTAAAAATGGCGGGTAATGTGTGGTAGGCGTCTTAGCGGAATATCCGTAGGTCTTTTGTGGTGTTTTGCGAGTTTCTTGTGGTGTTTTGCGTGTTTAAGAGTGCTGTAGCCTCGTTTTCCCGTTTGTTCGGCGGCCTTTTTTTGTGTCGCTTAGCAGATTGTTTACTGTGTAAACTCTTTTATTTAGAGTAAAATGAAGGTGTAAGTTGCATTTTTGAGGTCCTGGTGCTCCCTCTTGGTGGTAGGGTAAGGTTTTTATGTATGTGCTGTGTGTATGTATTGTGTTTTTAATTTTGTAATGTTCGCGAGTTGCGTCCGAGTGTTCGAGCCGTAATGTGTGTGAACGGTGTGTCTGTATTGTTGTTTGCGAGTGTCATAATGTGTGTGTCGTGCTCTTTGGGTTGCGACGTGAAGTTTGCGAGGGTCGCAGTTGCTGGCATGGAGCGCCTTCGGCGCTCCATGCCAGCAACTGCGGCCCTCGCTTTGTGAGGTCCTCGGCGCTCCATGCCAGCAACTGAGGCCCTCGCTTTGCAGGGGGTCCTCAGTTGCTGGCAAGGAGCAGCCTTCGGCAGCTCCATGCCAGCAACTGAGACCCTCGCTCAGTGCCCTTGCTTTGCGAGCGTTAGGCAACAACTCGTACGCTCACAACTATATATTGTGATTTGTGTAGGAATTTGGGATTGATGAAGGCAGTTAGAAGGCAATTTAAATAGATCTAAGAAAAAATGTACTGGTCTAATAGTACTTGCGAAGTAAGATTAAAAAGTTTCAGCATCGGCAAGTTGCTATTTTTAGGAATATGTTCTAGTGCGTTAAGTTTTATCACCTTGTCAGTTTAGCTGACAAATGATAGAACCAGCTACATTATTTCAGTGTGGAAAGAAAAAAAAAATGTATTGTGATTAAAAAACAAAACACTGATTTACCCACCATCTTTTTTACGCTGTTGTAACGTTCTATCCTCTTTTACAAACTGTAGCAGAATCTAGTGCAACAGCTACCTATAGTGAATGAAAAGTTATTTATATAGATTTAAAATCACTACAGACAATGTATTTTTTACATATTTTCATTGAAGTTTGACTTTCTTTTCCTCTCTCGCTCAAAATGGGAAGAACATAGAAATTCTATACAAAAGCGCACATTATATCCCTTGCTGGCTGCAATTACCAACCCTCCTGAGCAGTGAAGCTGATGTCACTCTGGAGTGCTCTTGTGTTTCTGATTCTTTTGCAGCGAAATGATTAATGAAGTTAAAGGATAAGCAATTCATCAGTGATTTTCTACATCAGTAAAATCAGGCTCACCTCTTGTGCTCCTGTATCTTGCAAAGCTAATAACTATTCACAGAATCGGAATACTTTCCAGCTAAAAACAGGAATCCTTCCACTGCTGCTCAGCAAACTGGGCTTTCATTTCCAGCTGCCTGTACAGGTGTTGCCCAGTGTGGTGGAATGTGCTGGTGGGCCCAACGTTACTTATTCTGCTACTCTCCATCCATATTGGATAATAAGGGTGTTTGTACTGTGGTATTTGCAATTTTAAAATATAGGCCGTACATTGATTACAACATATTAAACCAGGATTATATGCAATTTAGCCTCAAATAATAACAATAATATAGGGAATCACCTGTGATTCTTTGCTGTTATTTTTTTGAATATAAAAACAGACATTACTTGCTCACCATATGAAATTAAGATTAATATAAACGAGTCTTTTTAGGGCATTTCATACAATACTGTTTATAAATGCTATGTGGATATTTTGTGTGAGTGAAGAGTAAATTTTTTTTTTTTTTTTTAATAATACATTTTTGAATTCTCTTTAAGCGCTCATCCTGTGCATTTCTATTATGCAAATGTTAAAAACTGCCTTCCTGGTGATGTAAAAGTCTCTGCCTTTTTAGCTTAATGTTATTAAATAAAACACATGAGACAGTTTTTAAACACCTTGGACATCATATATTTCAATTCCCAAAAATGGTTGGTTATTTCATATAGTTAAATATAAATTGTTCTTAAGTTATTATTTTAAATCCACACCTCATGAGCTCATTGACCAATTAATATCTGTTTGCCCACACTAGAGAGGTTGCTTTTACATAATCGCTGAAAGCCAAGTGATGAATCTTTACATTTTATATAAATATAAAAATGTTACAATTGAATGCATATTCAATTAGTTCACAATAGTTTTGTATAATCCAGCTTGTTCTCGGGCTGCCCTTCATTCCCAGTTGCCTGGATAATGCTTGACTCAATAGGTTCTGCAAGGATCAATAATCAGAAGTTCAACTGTCTGGGTAACAAAAAAAGAAGTTTTTTTTTTTTAAATTTTGATCTGACCATACATAATGACTACAAAATACAAAAAGCTTAAATGTATAATTATTGTGAAGAATATACATAAATATTTAGATTAGGCTTGTAATTGATGGTCTCTTTGCAATCTGAGAGCCTCCACCCTCCGCCCACCCATAAGCTCAGTATTTCTCTGGTGCAGTTGAATTTGGAGATAACACCAAGCTAATTAAATTTTGATGTCTTTGCAAAACAACTATTGCCGACCTTTTTAAAACGCAATCATAAAATAGTGAAAAAAGCATTAATTAAAAAAATTAAGTTTGTACAATTTCTCCGATTTTTGATATTGACTGCTTTGCATGAAGGTGCATATTTGTATCCTTTAATCCATAGCATTTTTTTTGGCTCTTACAGGATGGAGGGCTGGATAAAAATGTAAAAGGATTTTTCAGCCACTAGTGGAATTTATCTACGCATGAGAAGACATCCCTTCTGCTGACCTAAATTTCAGACCAAAATTAATGTCTGCGCAGTCACACATTCAGTTTTTTGTTTGGTTTTCTCTTGTTTTTCTCTACTTAATATGTATGAAAATAAACTTATTTATGTTTACCTTGACAACAGATTGTATCTGAAAGGACACAAACCATTGGTATAGTTTTCTGATGTGCAAGTGCATGGTATTGTGATATTGAGACAAATTCTCTCTTCTCACCCATAATGTGTCCAACAGACTACCAACAGGAGTAATGCTCCATAATGCAATACAAGAATTTCTAGGGTTCTTGTATACTGCTTTTATATATTTATTTATATATATATATATATATATATATATATATATTATATATATATTATATATATATATATATATATATATAAATATATATATATTATATATATATATATAATAATATGAAGAGTGAGGTAGCCGTGAATGTCCAGTAATCCAGATGAATAATCAGAGTATTGCAGTATATAGTGATACCTTTTTTATTGGACAAACATATTCCATAGGTTTCATGAAGAGCTTTCGAGAGCGTTCCTCTCTTTGTCGAGTCAGGTATTGACTCTGACTCGACAAGAGAGGAACGCTCTCGAAAGCTCGTCATGAAACCTATGAATATGTTTGTCCAATAAAAAAGGTATCACTATATACTGCAATACTCCTGGTTATTCATCTATATATATAATATATATATATATATATATATATATATATATATATATATTATATATATATAGTTGTCCGTGTTGGGAACGTTTGCGATGTCGGTAACGTACTTGCGTCTCTCGCAAAGTGAGGCGAGCCTTTGAGGCACGCGGGACTTGGGCTCCACTGAGCGCCAAATGCGCTCATTGCCCTGCAAGCCTCCTGAAGCATAAAGTAAATTCAAACGCGCAACTACAAAAAAAGCCAAAAACAAGCAAAATAATTATAAAAAATATAATAACACTCGCACACTGGGAGAGCCAGGATGCTTAGGAGTGAAGTTGCAAACGAATTGGAGCCATATTTGCTCAGTTTGCGGCGCTCGAAAATCGGCTAGGCGAGGGGAAAAACGGCGGGGCGAAAAACGTAAAAATTCTGAAACGGGATGAAAATGAGGATCAAGCAGCGCCAGGCCACACAGAACTTAGAAAATACACAACAGGGAGTACAGTAACACTTACACTAACAATGACCAGGGACGTAGGACTTTAAAAATAAAACAAACGAGGACCGAAACCCTCATATTGTATGCCCAACCAGCATTGCTAGCCCTTACAATTAATTCCCGTCATTTTTTGATGGGCAATTCCCTAGTGGATATGTTGGCGTGTTACAAAAAAAGGGTCCTTTAAACTGTAAGTTTGGGAGTTTTCAGTCTTGTGTCGGTGCTTAGGGGAAAGTTCTGTGTTTGATTTTAAGCTCAGACAGGACTCTCCATCTTTTGCATTGTGTTAATATTGATATTTGACATGTACTTAACCTTGTATAGTGCTATGGAATATGTTGGAAACGTTAAAAATAGAGGGCTAATAATAAAATTGAATGCAAAATAAACTTAATCTAGTATATGTGCCCAATTTACAGGCCAGCTATGCTAAGATAATGGCAGAAAATAGTTTATTTTTGAAAGCTACTGTACTTACATCCTCTTGATCCTCTTAATATAATGTAACCGTGACATCATTTTTATATATTGTTTCCTGATTATATTATGTAATCAAGTACTCCAAACAGTAAACAATGGTTTTATTACTTTCTTTTACAGATGATATTAACAGTGTTTCTTAGCAACAATGAACAAATATTAACAGAAGTTCCAATTACACCTGAGACAACCTGCCGTGATGTGGTGGAATTCTGCAAGGAGCCCTGGCGAGGGAGCTTGTTACCTTGCTGAAGTGTGGCGTGGAAATGGTAAGTACTCAAATAGTGTCATTCCATAGCCGTCATGAACATATCGGCCTCTTGGTTTGTAAAGTTCTCTTGAGACCGATCTGGTGAGCCCCAAACATAAAAGATATCAAGCTGAGCATAATAGAAAAAATGTTTAATGACTTTTATCCACACCCCTTTGTAAATAAACAAGACTTTACTTGGTTCTTAGTAAAATGATAGTAATATCATATAGTAGCCTACAGTGACCAACAATACTAAAATGATCCCTGATGGTCCCTATGTGCAGTACTTTCATTAGAGGGACTAAATGACATAACGGCAAAATGTTTTAGGATGTTTATTTAAAAAAAAATGTATCTGACAACCCTTCATAACAGTCCTATTACAAATATACTTTTATGGGGTACATATTTCATTTGAGCTGCACTGTGATCTACATTTAGTCCTTTTTGAAAGAACTCACACGGTGTGTTGCCCCATATCATTTTGAAGCAGCTAATTGCTTCTCCACATACCAAGGTTTCCTATATTTGCTGACCCAGATAAAGACTGCTTATCCTACAGCATGCTTGCATATTATAATAACAACTGTTTATTTTCTTTTGATGTTCCAAAAAACATTTTGCCCCTTACCATATTGTTTAACATGGGTTTTACTGATCCTTTAAGGAAGTTTAAATTAAAATGGAAGCAGGCAAGTGAAGACATATTGCATGCTTCATCTGCACTACCCATAATCTTTAACAACATAGCGAAGCAATGCAATCCTGTGGGTATGCTCGTCAGTTCATTTTCTTGAAGTATGTTGTGTAGTAATATCTTCATTTATTGATAAGTTAAAAGGACACAGCAAATCTTCTGAATATGTAATAATATAAAACTGAATGTTAGAATAATGCATTGTTTTAAATATCATTGTAATTTTGGGGGTCTGCACATACTCAACAATTGTTTAGGGTGAAAACTTCTGGGGGGGGTTA
This sequence comes from Discoglossus pictus, assembly GCA_027410445.1. Taxonomy (NCBI): domain Eukaryota; kingdom Metazoa; phylum Chordata; class Amphibia; order Anura; family Alytidae; genus Discoglossus; species Discoglossus pictus. The sequence continues at coordinate 160,644,320 of CM050168.1, forward strand.
TTAGCCAGGCTAAGCAAAAATATTAACAATCAAATCAAAGATAAAAGCAAAGGTTTGATTGGTGGATCGTAAAGTCTTGACTCTCCCTGACCCTATGCATCACAAAAGCCAGGCTGACAGCCAGTGCCCCTCTGAGCTCAATCAAGCTCATGTTCATTGCTTCAATTTAAATCATCTTTCCATCTTCGCCTCTGCTATCTCCTTCTTAGTGTGCCTTCAATCTTTCCCAGCAAGATTGAAGGCACTGTCTTTCATGATTTGGTTTAAATATTTGAGCTTTAACCTTGTGATCAAACCTTCATGTGAACAGTTTGGCTTCATTTCCTGTACTACAGATTTATTAGATCTTCTTGCAGTCCAAGGAACTCTGAACTGTATTTTTGGAGAAAACTGCTTAAAGGCATTAATTCTACAGTCCTCAGACTACTTTATGGTCCAGCTCGCGTATCCGTACGTTACTACTGGGAATAAAGCAGACCTTTGTTGATAGTGTAATAGCTTTAGTTTTTAATAACTTGTCCAGACTTGCCAAACTTTTTTATTTTTATTTAATGGCTGCAGTCACCATGTGAAGAGCTCTCGGAGCCCAGGCAAGTAAAATCTGTCACTGCCTCCACTTCCCCATTTATTTGGCAGAATATTAGATTGCTGTTTGCCATGATCTTCATTTTAACAGTGATCAGCTGGCCAGATTTTGCACTCTATTCTTTCACTCTCATAAGTAGTTATTTTTAGTTGCGACTCACTTTCAGCCATCAGAGTAGTGTTATCTGCATAACTTTTAGTTTATTAATATATCTCCCACGAAATCATTACGCATGATGTACTCCACATATAAGTTAAATAAATAATGTGACAATATACAACCTTGTTGCACTCCTTTCCCGATCTTGAACCATTCTGTTGTCCCATCTTCAGTAATCCACACAGTCAAAGGCTTTAGAATAGTAAGCAGAAGTAAATGCTTTCCTGGAACTTTCTTGCTTTCTCTGTTAAGCAGCAGACCTTGGCATTTGATCTCTTGTGCCTCTTCTTTTGTGGAACCCGGCTTGCACATCTGGTAGTTCCTTGTCCACATATTGTTGGAGCCAAGCTTGCTGGCATATTAAATTAGTGCAATTGTTCAATAATTGGACCACTCTTTGGCACTAGCTTTTTTGGGATTGGGATGTAGACTGACCATTTCCAGTCTATTGGCCACTGTTGAGTTTTGTCCAAATTTGTTGGCATAAGGCAAGCAACACTTTCACAGCATCATCTTGTAGGATTTTTATCAGTTCAGCTGAGATTCCTTCAACTCCTGCAGCCTTATCAGCAAGACATCCTAGGGCCCATCTCACTTCACTCTCCAAGATGTCTGGCTCCAACGAATTTGGATAAATGGTTATTGAGGTCATCACTGCTATTAAGATCTTTCCTGTATATATCTTATGTGTATTCCTGCCACCTCTTCTTTATCTGATCTTCTTCAAAGTCCCTACCATTTTTGTCTCTTATCACGTCCACTTTTGCATGAAAGAGATCCCCAATTTTATCTAAAAGATCTTTTGACTTTCCCAATATGCTATCATCTTTACATCGCTCATTTTATATAAATTCTCCTTGCTATCCTGGAATTCTGCATTCAGTTGGGAAAATATTTTCCTATATGCGCTATCTTCCTTCTTTCCCAGTCTACATTCAAAGCCTCATCAGAAGTCAGTTTGCCTTCTGATATATTCTTTGTTGCTGTTTCCTGGTTAACGTGACAGGCTTCTGTCCAAAGCTCTTTAGGCATTCTATCTTCCATGTCTAGTTCCTTAAATCTATTTTTTACTTCCACTGCATACTCACAAGGGATATTATTTATTTCACATCTGCTTGGTCTGATGGTTTCCCTTCATTTCTTCAATTTCTTCAGTTTAATTCTGAACTTTGCTTGTGTCTCTGGTTGTGCTTATCTAGAAGGTTTTCCAATCCCTTCTTCTGTGGACTGCAATCTGTCTCTATGACCCGCCCATCTTGGGTGACCCTACATGGTATAACTCGCAGCTTCACTGAGGTACACAAGCCCCTTCACCATGACAAGGTAGTGATCCAGAAGGTGATATTTTGTTACCAATGTTTACTATCTTTCTTTTTTTTTTTTTTTTCATTTATAAGTAGTATTTTTGATGAAGACTAATGTATCTAAATCTAATAATTCTTGATTTTGTTATAAGGGACACTTTAGTTAACTGAATCAGAAGGGCTTGGCACCATGCAGATTCCATCTAATCTCTGGGGGCATGTAACGCTTTTCATAGTTTGTCTGTGCTAGAAGCTCCAACTTCCAGATGTTGAATGCTAAAATACATTAGAGCTCACACATTAGTTATGAGAGTCACAATCTGCTTCCTGACAGTCTTACAAAAAATAAAAATAACATATAAAATAAATAGGGTTCATTTTTTTTTTTTAAATCAATGATTCATTGTCATACTGTTTTTCAACCTAATATTGTTTGAGGCTCTGATGCTGTTGTCACTGAGGCAGCTGTTACTGTTCCTGATAAGCGGACTATGCCAAGGTCACTGAAGACATTTATGCCGAGCTCACTAAAGTCGTTGGTTTCAAACGATTTTTTTTAAAATGATATGTGTTGTTTAAAGTTGGCAGGACACAACCCGTACGATTCGTCTACACTACTCTATCTGGGATTCAGACGGGCAAATCTGGCCAAGGTCATGCAGCCTGTTGTGCTGTGTCACTGAATTCCCATATTTATAGTAAGCACTTTTAAAGAATTAAGATTGCTAATGGGCAAAATAGTTGTTCAAAGTTTGTAAAAAAAATAAAACTTTTAATTAATTATCTTTTCCATGCTCCACACAGATAGCACAGATACATTTGTATAAAGGAATTTTTAACAAATTGTTATTTTGTATTCTTCTTTCTCCTAACCTGAGAGGGGTCAGTAGGATATCATACTGAACCTCCCTACTCTTCAAGTATAAGAGAGAATTGGGGGAACAGGGGTAGTAGAAAATAATTGTGTACATATACACCCCCAAGTGTAAGAGCGAACTGGGGGATGGGGGTAGTCTTCCATAGTTTTGCAAACTGTCTTGTTTTTTTAATGTAATATTGAATGTTTAGAAAACAGGCATCACTTAATGAGTCCTGTGGAGTGATGGCCACTTTGGGTGCAGGCTTTTTTTTTCTGATCGTGCCATTGCAGAGGAGAAATCTCCTGAATATCAGTCTGTACTTACCCCTAAGAGCAGGTCAGGACTAAAGTCACGCAAATCTTCTCTGCGCATGAGAAACCGCATCTCTCAGAGCCATGGTTCAGCCATAATTGACTTTTATTAGTGAAGAGTCTGTTAGGATAAAGATTTTCTTTAATAATGCTTTTATACGAATTTCTTACACAGTTGATATTGTTTGTATTAGTAAATTTCATAGTTCATAACAAATGAAGTTTCTCCCAAACTATAGTGGTCTTTTCAATCTCTGTGTAGGGTGAACATGGCATGTTGCCTCTGTCTCCAACATCTACCTGCCACCACAGGGAACATTTTTTAGTAATTAAGAACTTGGGCACTTATATATTAAATCTTCCAAAGTGTCGGAAATCTTTCAATGCAACTCACTATGCAACAAAACAAATTAACAATTGTCTTATTAAAGATTTTTTTTCTTCCAAATGTCATGGAAAAACTTGACAGCATTTTAATATGTTTTATACAGAACGCCCCCTACCCTTCGATCACCTTATGTTCGAGCACCTGCAGAAGTGGGGCCCACGCAGGGAAGAGGTGAAATTCTTCCTGCGACATGAGGATTTTCCAGCTGAAAACAATGAGCAGAGTAAGTCTGCTTTGTCATTTTGAACTGTTTGTTGACTAATTTATTGATGCAAGCTGCCTGTTTCTGAGCATGTGTGGGAAAGGGGTAGGTGTCAAATATTAAAAGGCTTCCATGATAAGTAATGGAGCAGCAGATCCCATTAAACAAAGTATGTTAGTTTGAGAACCTTAACATATTTACAAATGGGTACATTTGCAATCAGATTTGTTAGGAAAGTTCTTTGTATGCCGTATTCCTCTTGAAAAGATGACCATTCTTTAATTGTAATTTATGCAACAAAACTAAAAAAAAAATGGGACAAGTAGACACAAGCCTTTTCTGATGTCATTTGAATACAAAATAAAGCTGTTCTTATACTGTACATCTTAGTCTGTTATGACTTTTTTTATTCACATTAATAAAAAAAAGAAAAGATGACCTTTCAGTGGTTTTGTATATAAGACTAACTAAGCAGTGTTCTGATAACATTTTAAAATAATGGATAAGGTCTGCTACTCATAGCATGAATGTGCATTTCTTTATTTGTTACTTTATGTTCCAGTTGTTAGGAATTTTAAGAATCAGCTCCCTGAGATTCATATCTTGATTTTGCTTTCTTTGTTTAAATTAAATTCGATAATAAAAGTAAAGTACCCAGTACTTGGTATTACTGACAGCTGTGACAACTGAATAGTGGATGTAACTCTTTACTCCTCCAGTTAAAATATGTTTCTGGAGAATATTACTTTGTGAGAGAGCTTGTGTCAAACTGATTAGGGTGAATACACATTGCCTACGCCAGAATAGATCTGACACTAGTTATCTCAATCATGTCAATTATTATTATTTTATTTTTTATGAAGACACCGTGATCCTATACCCCATTCTATTAAAGTATTAATTCACAATGTACATGGTGTCATGCCTTGTGTATGTGTCCCAGTCAGGTAGGGAGCTACCAGGGGTGCAATGCACCAAGACCCTCCATTCTCTAGCTCCACCTGGTCCCAGTGCTGCAGTGTATACAGTAACAGGGCATATGGGAAACCCAGACTGATCAAGCATTCAATTTAGAGTAAAGTAATTTCCAAGTATACCTTACAGGAATCTATTAAGCATTGCAATATTTTCTGTTTGATGAAACCAGTCAGTTCTTGCAACAAAAAAAATAAATCTATAAAAATACACATCAGAAAATCTGATAAATCTGCTGTATTTCAAATATTGGCTTTTTCTTGCATATTACTACAAATCTGTTTTCCCCCCAGATACTCGCCAAGCCCAAAATCAAAGGAACGGTGTAAATGGAGAGAAAAGACTTGAAAATGGGGTATGTGCATGATTATTCTTCTTCTATAAAACGACCCTAATTAATACAAGAAATTGTCTCCTTTATTTAGGCTGTTTTGATCTTTTGCTGTTCTTGTTTTGTTTTTTAATGCTACTAGTAAATTAATTTAACGCTGTTAAAAGACGCATTGCATGTTTTTTATTTTTCCCTTTGTTACTTTAAAAAGTGGTCATATTTAGAAATGTAACTGTTCACGCGGGCTTGCCCTCTGCCAGCCAATTAGATCTATAGACTAACGCACACTCTCTGCATTTACTGTTAGTTTCAATGCATTTTAAACATGTTTACCATAATATGTGTTATGCAGAGTGGTCTTGTAATGTTTACAATGTGCTTTTTTTAAATGCTTGAAAAAAACATTTGTATTTCAAGTCCCTTTAATTGCTTTCCACTGTACATTAATTATATAACTTGAATTTTGTTGTGTTTTGTAAAGATATTGTATGTTGTTAGTGCCAGACAATAATTTGTCTCCTTGGCATGATGTGCATTTTTTCTTACTGGTTTCTAAGCCTTATTTTGCTAGTTAGACTTGAACTTGTAGAGTTCATTTAGAGGCTCAGCGCTGCTTTAGGTGTGTTGTATGGTGGAGGATAATAACACTTGTTTTGCTACTTTACTTAAGCTGCTACTGCAACTATATCTTATAAACACTTCACTTTGCTGCTTAATCATAAACTTGGTAAATATGATGAAGCGTGTATTTATTTTTCTCTTTGCAATTAGGATAACCTGTCTTTACTTGCTAGACATTATTCCAAAGTGGGTGGCCAAAACAGCCTTTGTTTCTTGTGTTTTTCTTGGTTCTCTGTGACATCATCCTCTATGAGAACGGTTCAACCTGAATATATAGCTTTATGATGAGGTTTTATTTAATATCTCTATCAGTGTGCAGACCATAACAAAGCAAAACCAGACGCGCAACAGATCCACAGTCGCTCTTTCTTGACTGTTGGACAACATGGGTTATATTTAAACCTGGGCAATCAACACATACAATATATATATTAATTTTCCTGTGTATCTATTTACTTTTATGTACTTTATTTTATTAAGAAGTTCTTTCTAAAATGTCTTATAAATAGTTCCCAGCTGGTTTCTTCCATCTTTAGCTAATGGATACCATGTACTTCTAAATACACACTGTTTACTGTCTCATAGTAACCGATCATGGGCGACATTCTTCAACATGCTCCTTAAGGGAGGTCACAGACAAGCTAATTAAATACTGCACTTTATAGACTGTGTATTCATATGCCCCCAAGGGCAGACCCGTAACCGGGACAAATGTAATGATTTTAAGAGGGGGAAAAAATAAAGCTTATAAGCACTTCTTAATAAAATAATGTACATAAAAGTAAATAGGAACAGAGGTATGTTTATATATCTAGTGAAATCTAGAAACATTACATGTCCCTTAAATATATGATTTTATAGAATGAGAAATTGTGATTTTTTTTTTTTTTTGGTATTGGGCCATCATTTGATTTGTGCACTATTGGTGTGTCCTTACGAAAAAAAAAGAAATATTTTGTGTTTCCTATCTTCCACAATAATAAAGTTTTTTTTAAGTGTATCATGTCTGTGGAGTGCAGTGATGGGCAGTAGGTACATGATAATAAAAGCCAAGTTTTGGCCTGCTGTGTTTCTATGACGTGACTATTGCATTTGCACAATTTTTTTGTGTGTATTACTGGATTAAGATTCAAGAGGTCTCAGGGGTGCAGACGACCCATAACTAAGAAGGGTCTCCCATGGCTTTTTGTACAAGTTTTTTGTATGTTTTTATGTTCTTTTTGAATTAAAATAGAGAGCACAATAGTTTCTGTAACTTATTATAGTAAAATGGTATTATTATTATTATTATTATTATTATTATTATTATTATTATTACTACCACATATCAGCTGTTCATCATCAGGGATTAGAGTTACATACAAATCTGACCTAAAGACGTTCTCAGGAACAGATCTTGTCCTTAAATTGGGGGCCACTGTTTTCAGGTGGAATAGGTGTAGAAATGTTTGTGACGCCTGCAACTGGTTATGGGGGAGTATTCAACTGCACATATAAAATGGACTAGAAACCTACAGATGAATACAAAGATTAATATAACATTATTTTAGTAGTATACTAATTAGTGGCATTGTTAATTTCCCTACATATACCTATAATTATGCAAAAAGTAATATTACAAAATCTCAGCAAGAGCAAATGTGATTTTTTGTTCTCATACTCCTTGTTCCCACACCTCTTATTTACTGCCTTCCTTTTTTTGTTTCCATTGGTGTCCAGGGAAAATGCAAATGTGCAAACCATTAATTGATGTGAATTATGATTAGACACTCACCTTGGAGTCCCTTGAGCCATTTGTACATATGGAATAGATTTTTGCAAATCATGCAAACGTAATATAAAATGAGCATTATTCATACATTGTAATGTTTTAAACTGGGCTTAGTGTGGCGTGACAGGGGAGGGTACGGTTGGTAATTATGGAATGCGCTGGGCATGAAGCTGATTGGAGCTGACAGCGGGCTTGATTAAGTTCCTGACTGCTGGCAAAATCCACTAGCCAATTCCAGTTTGCTAATAAATGCACACGGACAGTTTTTCATGTTGGTAATGTGGTGAACAAAATGAGGAATATTTGTATTTACCTCAATGAAAAGAACATCCCTCTATCGCAACACTATTAGGGTGATGTCTTGGCTACATACTTAATGTCTCTGGTACTATAAGCATTACACTTTATAAGCAGGGCACTAACACTCACAATGTATATTGTATGCAGACGCAAAATACAAACAGATTGTTAGCTCTTCAGCCTATTGCTCGCTGAATATATCAATTATAAATAATGAAAGTATATTAATTTATTGAATAAATCATTATTACTTAACTACATATACATACAAATATATATCTCTCTTTATCATGACTCATGAAGGTGCTCAGAGGACCAAAACTACATGACAGGAGAGGCACGCAATGAGCGCTGAAGGTCCTCACAGTACAAAACGGTTTACATTGTGTGTCAAACAGCATTCTCATGGCTTAAAACGTTATTGCCCCATCATTTTTGACGGGCAAGTAGCTAGTATATTATAATTGCCAAACTGTCTCTTATTTAGATTCTGCTTTTACTTTCTGAAATCTGTATTTCCTTTCTTAGTTAAATTTAATATTGCTTTATTTAACTGAAATATTATGCTTAAATTGAACAAAGTACTTAGTCATTTAACGCTGTATTTAAACTGCTGAACAGAAAGCAAAGTTGTTTCTGCTATTCATAAACTTGAGCATCACTTGGTTATTGTATTTTGTTGGTAACAAACCCTTAGACTGGTCTGTAGTCTTTCAGTGAGTATAAACAACTCCAGTTAAATAAACTGCAATTTTATATGTGCCAATTACACCTTCCTTTTTATCCAACCTGTGTCTCTCTCATCAGATTGATGCACGTAGGACTGAAGGACACATTCAAGATTGGTACTTTTAATATGTATCTGCCTTATTAAATATTGCAATAATTCAAGCTAAGTCCTCTTGTAGGTGTTTGGCTCAACTGTACTGTATATAGAGGGGAATTGCCCTGTAGTGAATGAGACTGACCCCAGCAATATATGTTTTTTTTTTTTTTGTTAAGCCAAGTTCAACCGTCAGAGGTTCTTACACCTTCTACTGTTAAAGTCCCATCAACAAACCACATATGCACTGACTGATTAAAAAAATATCATTCCTAAATAAATAAGCATTTTTAATGCCTCATAATTTTAGCAGTCCCTTGTGCCTCTGTGGTAGATCTTTTGAGACTGATTGCTTTAAGGGGAGAGGGTTGCACTTCTCTATTATCTTGTTTTAAAATGCTTCTACTTTGTGGCAGACTTTCAACTGAACTGAATAGAGATCATATTTGCATCCAAGGAGATGGGAGTGAATATCAGTATAATTGTTAAAAGTATAGACTGTCTTTTTTTTTAATTTTTTTTAACCTTTTTAAACATTTTCTCCATGACTAAATGATTAATTTTTAGAGTGTTAAATAAAAGTTTAAACTAGCCAGTTACAGGCAGTGGTGATAGTTGTTAGTAGACCAGCAGCAGGTCCTTGTGAGGTCACAAATTGTACAAGATGTAAAATAATCTTCTATTGTTATCAACGTAACTCTTAATGATAAGTTAATAAAATGTCTCTTCAGAGGTTCTGTATGTTCATTTATCAGGTCTTAAAGGTAGATGAAAGTTTCTGTGTATCGCTAG